>RQTK01000248.1:85990-96818 GCA_003991915.1 Elysia chlorotica
AGAGAGAGAGAGAGGGGGGGGGGGGGGGGGGGGGGGAGAGATAAGGAAGGGTTGAAAAGAGTGGAAAGAAACAAGACAGAGAGCTTCCGTGCCTTTTTTTATCCAACTATTTTGAAAACTTGACTGCATATTGATTTATTTGATTAGTATGCCTGCTCTTTGTTTTTGACAGATATCAGCTTGTCAGAATTGGATCTGATCTATCTTCTGTTTCGTATACTTCGCAGAATTGTACACGCATACGAACTAAACGGAGGGCAAAACGTATCGTTACAGCAAGACCAAGAAAAGTAATAAATCTGGAACACCAGCGACCAAGATCTAGATCTAGATATAGTTTTACTATGGAAGTTAGTCTTATAAAACTCAAGCTTCACAGTTCACAGGCCAGTCACAGGGGGGTGAAACAAGAGCTTTCTCGGTCGCGCTTAGTCTTGGTATTGTTCGCTGTCCAATAAAACTATAACCCACCTTAAGGTCAATAATAATAAAATTATTTTATGAGTCAGCGTATCGAGATGGCTATGGAAAACTGGGATACAAAATATAAAAAAAAAAGTAAAACATGAAGTGTCGCTTTCCCCTTCCTCCCCATTCCTCCAGATTTCTTGAGATAACTAAAAACAATTGAAGAAAATTAGACATAACCTTGATCGAGGCGGCAGCAAAATCGCAGTTCCTGAAATAGGACGAACTCCCTACTTTCCTCAGTTGCGCTTTGAATATATCCAGCTGTGACAGAAAACATAAGCTCCCCCCATCTCTTCGATCTCCCCTGTCTAGAAATTGCAGCGATCTATGTTTTATCTTTAAACAAGTTATTATTCAATTCTTAACCTTCGCTGAAGCAGACGTCCTGCCATATTGCTGTCTTAGACAACAGTTCAAGGAACCAGGAAGCAGGCTAAATATTCACATAACACAAAAAACGCGTGTCTTTGATGGACAGGAAAATAAAAACATCATGTTGATAATCTAATCCGCTATGCTGCATGCCACAGACCAGCAGCGGAAATTTTAAACAATAGATAAAAACTGAAGATTGTCATTTGATATCAGATGAAAAAGAAAAAGTAAAATACAGCAGTCAGCTAGGGCGAATTATGCTTGCAATCTTTATCTATTTCTCTTTGTCTCTGTATCCCTCTGCGCCTTCTTATCAGACCCCTCCCCCCTTTTTTTTTCTTTATGTCAGTCAGTTAGTCTGTTTTCTATCTCTGTCTGTCTGTCTGTCTTTGTCTCTCTGTCTCTCTGTCTCTCTGTCTCTCTGTCTGTCTGTCTGTCTCTCTCTCTCTCTCTCTCTCTCTCTCTCTCTCTCTCTCTCTCTTCTTCTTCTGTCTGTCTGTCTGTCTTCTGTCTGTCTCTCTTCTCTCTCTCTCTCTCTCTCTCTCTCTCTCTCTCTCTCTCTCTCTCTCTCTCTCTCTCTCTCTCTCTCTCTCTCTCTAACCCTTCCCCTTTCCTCAAAATGTGACGCAACATCAGAAAACGGTAATTATTTCTCCAATGCGCCCCAGAGGTTCTCAATTATGTGTAAGGTTTGATAACTCATTCTATAATTATCTTTTTTTTTCACAATACAAAACCTGCAAAGTGTTCGCGATTTTAGGTTTGAAACGTAATAATCATGTCGTAAAGGTAGCCAGGACAAAGAGATCGTGCATACAAGACTAAGTCATTAATTTTCTATATCTAATCAGAAACCTATTCGTATAATTTTTGTACGCGTGGGTAATCAGTTGAAATTAAAAAGAAAAACAAAAAAAACAAAACAAAACAAAAAGAAAGCAGGACCCCCACTGCATATTGTATCTTCTCAAACATTAGGCAACACAAAACAGTAACCCAAGACACTGCTGTGTTGAGCTACAATGAAGTCTGTTGACTAGTGAATTCCTATAATAACTCTTAAAAAAATAATAATCTCAGTTTAGAAACTAATATATATTAAAGAGAAGAAAAATATATTATATATGAATGTCTAACTTATCTTCAACGAGACACTACAGGTGTTTTTCAATAATAAAAATTAACACAAACCTATCCTCTACTATTATTTGTACACATGTATTACATTAATTTACAATAGAGAATCGTAGCTATATACTAAGAATCCACCCAGGTTAATCGCTACAAACTCCGAAATCGTCTGTTAAAGCCGGCTATGATGTAGATCTAGAAGCTGAGCAAAGTCATGCATGTGATTTCACCGCCAGACACTTGATACGTTTACAAAACCATTGAGATTCGCTTTCTGCGATGACGCAATCCTTAATAATATACGGCCACAGATGTCTATTAATAGCTTAATAGACATCAGTCTGTGTATACGGCAATTACATAGCCGCCAACCCAACCCGCCAACATCAATTGTGTATTTTTAAACAAGTGTACACAAATCACAGATTGCTGTTAATAGAAATCTGTGAAGAAGATACGTCTAAATACTCGTTTTTAGCGCATGTTTGGCAGCTCTGGGGCTATACATGTAAGGCCCTGTAGATATTGCCGTGGATATCACATTACATGATTGTACTTAAAGACCTGACCTATTTTTTTGTTTTGTTTTGTTTTCTTTCACCGTTGGAATGAGTGGTTACTAAGGTTTCATACCTGATCACACTCATAACCTGCTGAGGATTATAGGATATCAGATGCGCATCCGCAAACAACCTCATCATTCTGAAAAAATCGATCACTCCAAATTTCTTGGATGAGGTTTGTGGTTTCAGATTCAAACTACGGAAAGCTAATATCGTTAAGAAAATCTCTTACATAATATTAGATTAAAAAGGAAGCATATTTATTTCATGGTGGTAGCATCAGTGGTTTCTTTAATCGAAGTCTTGTCTGGGTCACCGAAAGTAATCAAAAAGACGTTGATTACCTTTAATCTTCTCATGATTTGAGAGCTTTGCCTCTTTCTTCTTCAGATCTTCATTAATTTTTCCAATATAGCATCTTCCTACTCTATTTCATCCTGTAATTTAATCTTTCCTTTCTCGTTTATTCACCTATTATTTTCAAGTAGTTCTTCTGGTTATTCTCAATCATGCTCATTCCTCCATGACTGTGTATGATCTCATGCTCTGCCCCCAGCCCGACAATGTATCCAATGACCAAAGTGCCAATAGGTGCACGAAATCGAGAAGCCTCCCACTTACGATCCCAACTGACCGACTTCGGGAAATCCCTGCCGGTGTAGAGAGCAACACTACAAAACTAGGGCTTCTCTTTCTCCTTATGACGCCGACTACGGTCGGGTATGAGTGCTTGCTAGCTGATTTCCGATAGGCGCGATTGAAAGGAAAAAAAGGGGGCGAACTGATTTGCAGAGGAAATTATATTAAGCAACGTACAAAAAAAAGTTAAATTAGATCACCATTAATTTCTAAAATACTCTATACGACTACGCGTGTTTGTTTATATACTGTTGTGTGATATTTGGATTTTTTACCTAAAAAATGCTACAGCAAAATCTGAAAATGTATACCTCGAGACCTATGTACATAAGTTGACTGAGTTCAATGTGTTAAAATATATTAGTGCTGTTACACAAAGAATAAATTCTACCATAAATTATTAGAAAAAGAACATATCTTTTGAGGACGTGGAAGGCATAGGCCTTAGCATGTCTGGGCTTGTAGAGAGGGGTGCGAGTTTGATTCCAGTCCATGAAATAAATTTTGTTTTTGTCTTTTTGTGTACCGCCATGTATATCCCGGTCTAATAAAGATACAGACTTATCGATTGTTCCTCCAATATAACAAATATGTTGAAACAATTTATTTATGGTGCAAGAAATACGGTTACTATCTAGAGAATGTCCTAGTAAATCAGGATATTCCGAGTTGACATGAAATCAATAGACTGTAACTAAGATTAGTATTATCTTCTTTTATAACAGGATTCTCTCTGAGAGTGATTTAACATGATACCAAAGACGGAATAGTCTTATCTGCCGTTTTATGGCCTTCGGTATCCTGTTGCGTGTTGTTCGTTATGCCGAGCCTTACTATGTACGGACAAGGTAGGATCCGAATTCTTTTCTTGGAAATGCTAAAAAAGATATGATAAAGATACCCAAAAAGGCGCAGAATTAAGTGACAGAGAGTATATATGAATATAAGACACAAAGAGGGAAAAAGCATACAGACACACAGAGAAAAAGAATGAAAGAAAGAGATAGAGAGAGAGAGAGAGAGAGAGAGAGAGAGAAAGAGAGAGAGAGAGTGAGAGAGACCCACCTGATAAACAAAAGGAATATCTAAAGCATCTAATTCATAAGAAAAGTTTGGCAAATTTCACTGATAACAACTCACATATCAACCAATTTTCAACCATTTGGGCCTAGAAAAAAATTCTTGTTCTACTATCATTAGTTTGTGGTTATTGCAGTTAAGAGCACAAACACCGGTTAAATTACCAGTACAAACGATGCTTCTTGGTAGACACTATGGGGCGTAAATCCTGTTTTTCCCCGAGTTGCGTGTGATAGCTCTCTTATTGTGGGGTCGGGCTCCTCTCGTTCAAGCCTAACACACTGTCTTCAGAGAAAGAAGACATGCCAACGGACCATATTTCGCCAGCTGAATTAAGACCAGTCAATTCTCCCATAACTTGGGAAACACCGCCCAGCCTCTTGATGCTTCAGTCATGACTGGCTGATCATACACAACACTAAAATAACCAGATTTTCACGGCACGGCATAAAAATAACCCAGGACTTCCAGATAACAGGGCCGGCGATATCCAAAAATAGACAGAGATGCAAAGTCTGGGCACATAATGAGAGAGACAAACTTATTGGTGCAGATATTTTTTTCCTTCCGGTTCAGCCAGAAACGGAAGAAATCACGAAGGCCGGTCGATGCTGGGAATTAGAGCGAGTGAAGTGACGTCAAGATCGCATGTCAACAAGCGATACACGGGTCTTCGGACCCGGTCAATACAGGCGTTGCGATCACAAGGCCCAAAGCCAAAACGAAGACGGCAGGATAGAGGCTCTACACCGGTGTCCAATCATAGATCTACACTTGCATTATGTAGCCAATGGGCGTGCTTATGACATCCGCCATCGTCGCGTGGATCGCAAAGCCCGTACAAGTTGTCACAGATCCCACTAGTCTCATCGTACTGAAGACCCTGGCAACTACAATGTTGGCTTCATGTCGCAGTATAAGTTCGCAATTTTATTGGATTTGCTTGCTCTCTGTAAAAATGTTTCCCGATTAAGCGGGACTGCGCTGTATAAAGAAGACGCGCGGTTAAAAACAACCACGACCGAAACATCTAGAGGTTAAGACCTACTTAAGATTCTAAAAAGTATTTCGTGACCAGCGACTTATTGAATGACACCGCATCTCTCTCTCTCTCTCTCTCTCTCTCTCTCTCTGTCTCTCTCTCTCTCTCCCGTTCGTTATCTCGGCGCACAAGGAATCTTGTTCCGTTATTACTTTTCTGGTTTGCCAACTTTGGCCATACGCATCACTGGGCACAATCTGGTTGTGTTTGCCAAAAAAAAGAAAACAATTCATAATCATATATTATAAAAGAGAGCAGTTAATTCGGCCGACACAAAGAAAGACTCTTAACTTCAACTCTTCTTCCTCTTAAATCTTGCAATATAATCACCCCTCCCCCTCCGCATTCAATTATGAAAATTAAAATTAAAATTGAAAGGATTCAGGCACATTGCCTTCTCAACGCAACCTGCCTTTATAATTCACCAAGGAGTCAAAACCTGCTCTATTATTGTGTGCGTTATTTTGTTTCGTGTAAATATCGTGTAGTCATCTAGTTAAACATTTTCTTAATTCTCAAACCTTCTTGCCAGCCTTACGCAAAACAGTGCATTTGCAAGCCTGTTCTGACATTTTCTACATTACTGTAAATAATGCTGTTTAGGTTGGCAGCTCTTCTCTCTTGTTGAGGGTAGGAGCGGCGGTACTGGGGTACTGGTATAACTAGCCCAATGGGCCTTTTGCCAGCACCGCACAAAAAGCCAAAAATAGCACGGGAACTAGGATAGCCCCTACGGAAAACTCCAGCTGTGCATCTCTGCCGGAATTAATTTTTGCCCAAATTAGATTACGAACCGGAACCACTGCCTCATCCACTTCGGCTGTTAGTTTCTTGATATTGTGGAAACTTAGGTGGGTGGGAGGAGTGGGATGATGACACAGAGCACATATTCTTGTTGCACAAATAAGCGATCTATGGATGCTATGCTCTATCATCTCCGGAACTACTGTTCTCCGCCTCCTCCTAGGATGTTTGATTCTTGGACGAAACTTGGGTGGGCAGGAGGGGGTGGGGATGCTACACCAATTTATAGTACATTAAGAAGAGACCGATGGAGGCACTGTGTATACCGGATCAGTGCCCCTGCCCCCTCCCTACACTCTGTGTATGTGTGTGTGTGTGTGTGCGTGTGTGGGTTAAGTTAACATAATTGCTATAACAGCATTTTTTTTTTAAACAGATCCCAGGTTATACAGTGATGCACATTAATTACTAGGTAAGGCGCCAGAACATCCGGACCTTCTCTCAGTCCATCTGTTCTAATGAATTGACAAAACATGTTACAATTGTGACAGGGCGTTGGGCTCTCAATCCAGAGGTAGCCGGTTCAAACTGTTGGGTCGGTGTCATTAAGATGTCATCGGCTAAGGCATGAGTCCCGGTAATCACATGAGAAATTACGTTACAGTTTATCTTACAAAAATAACAATTAGTTAACATGCACTGGAAAACATTGACACAGGAGCAAAAGTACATTCAATTTACTCGCGACATCCTCTTTTTCCTTTTAATCTGGTAAGTCCAAACACCGAATAATACATAATCTAAAGACTATTATTTGGATACAGTAATCAAAACATATTCAAGGAATTTAGAGCCACATGACGTCAATGCGACCGAAACTCATGTTGTTTTGGCAGTTAAAACGTCATAATAATCGACAAATTAGTATCTTTATAGTACACTAGAGATTGCCATTCAGTGACCACAGCTAGGGGACTTGTTGACATGTCATAATTTGAACGGTCAGTAATGATGTTTATCGACGTACAGACGGGAAAACATTTGCGTAAATCAAAGACCTTCATCACAGATTTAACAATTAATCTGTCAAAACGTAACATGGAGGCTACAGGCTTATCAATTACGGCTACTTCAACATAGAAAAAAAGGAATCCACTATGCTTTGTTTTTTTTCTTTTACTTATAATGTGATTTGAACAAAGAGACTTTTTTACAAGGAGACCCACACCTACGTATATCTTTGGAATTCGATAATAATAACAACAATATTATGATGTTTGACAATACATGGTCAGATGAACCGTGCTTCGCTTTTCTAGCATCTACTGGCTCTTCACAACGTTTTATCACCATAACTATACATGTGTCTGGGTCGACGTGTTGATAAGTACTTGAGTTAGGGCGCAGTGACGTCAAAGGGTTCGATGCTGAACACGACGTTATCTATTTGTCGCTGTTTGTCCGCTGTTATCTACAAGTTATCCAATCAGCTGGCCTTGTTAAGTCAAGAAAACACGAGCGGCGAAAACAAACCCCTGGGGATTGTTACATGAAACAAACTCTTGTGACGACAATCGACCAGAGAGTTCGTTCCAGGAGATCTTCACTGTTGGTGACTTTTGAGATTGCTGGAAAACAGGTCGCATATAAACAACAACAAAAAAGAACCATCTTAACATAGTGACAATCAGCTTGTTACCATGAAGCCGCTGATGAAACCAATACAGAATGAAAGAACGTTTTTTATCCTATTATTTCGGTCTCGATAGCAATAATAAATATTTTGTTGGCAATCGGAAAACAGGCACTGATAAATATGAGGCCTTGACAACTATGTCTGTCAAATTAACATAGGGCACATTATGAAAGCCTGTGAAGTAAATACGCCCCTCATACAATGTTCCTTAAAAAAAAAAGACTATTCACAACAAAGAAATAAGTTCAACATTTCCACGAACCTATTGAAATCGGGGACATATAAAGTTGATTTATATCACACGAGAAATCATCACGAACAAAACTTCCTGGATCGCCGTGACATTCAGTAGCGTGTGATTGCCGCATTGTTTGTTAATACCAAACATATTCGTACTCGAACGATTATTATTCTACTCATGCCCTATCCCAGATACAAGAGGAAACGAGCCTGTACTCGATCTATGGAGAGGGAAAAGAAGAATACACTCTTTTTTTTTTACTTAGTTTTTGTTTTTAATCGAAGAATCTTCATGGCGACAGAACGACCAAGAGAGATGCGAATGTCGGGCCCCCTCTTCGACCGTCCTGCTACAAACTGAGCTAACTTCCGTCGGTAATAGAGGAGCCCTCCCCCTTTGTTCACTTCACAGAACGATCTCGACAAATAATTACACGCACAAGTTTGGCCCCAGACGGTTTCCTGTAGTATTTGCTCTGATACCCAACCTCCAGGTACCCTGCCCTATAGAGGACTATAAATATTATGAGACATTTAGGAAAATACTGAGGTATTTCAAGCGCTTTGAGCTTTGTTACAATGTTTGGCACGTTTACACATATCTCTCTCTCTCTCTCTCCCTCTCTCTCTCTCTCTCTCTCTCTCTCTCTCTCTCTCTCTCTCTCTCTTTCTGAATTGCGGTCCAGCGTTCTTCATAAAATACATGACAAAAACGCGGTCCACTCCACCTTCTCTTTATTCTTGCGAACCGAACCGCATAAAATATTCTTATCTGAACTCGATTCTGTTTACAATCACAGCCTATGTCTACATCTATACATTTAATATGCAAACGCCTTGTTCAATATATTTTCCTTTTTTTTCGCAGACTTTACTTTGGTTTTGTACAGTTCTTAAGGTGATATAAAAAAAAAGTTATATCTGAAATGTTGGTAAAATTAGAGATTACCGCATGAAACGTTTCCACCTGTACAAAGGGATCATAAAAATAAATATCTGTAGACATTGGCAGAACGGTTATAACGTAACAGAAACATTATGATTAATTAACCAATCATAAATAAGAGTCCAAACTTTTAATTGCAACTTTCTGAAAAGCATAGAAAGTGTAGATCAATCTTTATAATGTTATCTCGCGACTGTTGACAATTTGAATCTACAGTTCAGGTATTTTGGAAAACCCGGACGTGCAAACAATGAGGTGAGAGAGCAATGGGAGAGCAAGATATCGTGTCCTCACGTCCACCGACCCCTGGCTGTGCAAGCGTCCGGGTCCCGCCCAAGCACCTGTGAGAGATACCAATAACTAGGCATGTGCCTTTCTTAACGCTCAACGTCAGCAACTGGGCTATCTTGTGGACTGATTCCGAGACTAAAGTCTGAAAATTTTAAGTGATGCCACCCAGAGGAAGAGCGCGAATACCAGGACTTCTGCATAAGCTGAGACATGATCGCGAATCAAATGCGGAACCTCCCTATTAGATGCCGCGCTTCTACCGACGCTTTAACCACTGCACATCAAAATAATGTTAACACGTTTTAAGATAATAAAGATAGAAATAAAGGATAAAAAAGGATTATTTAATATTTGTAAAAAAAACAACTAGGTTTTGTAGTTTCGTTCTACTTTCTTCAAAGTTAGGCTACAGTTTTTGGACGCGCACAAAGGTCAGCTTAGAGTTCATACATTGTTATCAAATCGAGACATGAAACGCTTGCTGAAAGGACGTACACTATGCACCTGTGAACCCTAACCATGGCCGAGTCAAAGGACAGTTCAATGTAACCCAAACCTTTTCGTTTAGATCCTCTTTTATTTCACACCTAACTTAAGTCGTAGCAAGCAATCTCTGGATCTGATATCAGCCGCGCTGTTTCTTTTTTTCACTCCCCTAGATCAAAGTATCGGATATAAATCAAGAAATTAAAAACCTTGCGGTCTCTTTTTCCCAGACTCTGTAGCTGGGCAGTTCTAACAGCCATCTGGACTTTGTTAGTTACGTGCTGAATCCGACTCTCGCGTTACAGAAGACTATCAAAAACAAAACAAGGCGACCTACATCTATTCGAAGATGTCGACTCGGTACCGCGCTAGATGAGTTTCTCTCCCGACAGGCTAAGAGCATAGACTAAATGATGGTGGTGGGCGTGCCAAGAAAATATGACTTTAGCACCAACAACTATACAGCTAAAACAAAAACAAAAAAATCTCAGAAGACGGAAGCCATGCTTAATAGTTTGAAATGCCTGAAATATATCAGTGAACATATATAACAATTATTTTTATCACTGAAAATCATCTTTGTAATTGAAGCTGGTTGAAATTTTTTAGTTACTTGGTAAGTGTAGCTTAAGATTATCTTAATTGGCACCTTACCTGGCGATTATAATTTTGCTACCTTATTATGTTGATAGTCTTGTAACAGAGCAACGGCTTTATTTTCTCAAACTTCCAGGTCTTAGTTTTAATGATGACTTTAAAATAAAACAACAACAACATCCCTCTCAAACCACTACATTGTACCACAATTACTGACACTATCATTAACATGACCGTGGCCATCATCATCATCGCCATGAGTACAAGCAGCAACTGTAGTAGTAGCGTTATAAATATCCTTTCTTAACCCATGATTAACAAGTTCTCTCAACAGTTTTAAGAACGTTGACATCTCAACCACCGATATAAGATAAAAGAGAACACAAACAGGCATTGTAGTATTTAAGAAGATTCAATCTTTAAAAACAAACTGATTTTGAGCCTTACGGGAGGGGGTGGGGTGGGGCTGAGAAAGAAAGAGAGAGAGAGAGAGAGAGAGAGAGAGAGAGAGAGAGGGAGAGAGAGAG
>RQTK01000248.1:103195-125861 GCA_003991915.1 Elysia chlorotica
TCTATCTATCTATCTATCTATCTATCTATCTATCTATCTATCTATCTATCTATCTATCTATCTATCTATCTTTCTATCTATATATCTATCTATCTGTCTTTCTATCTATCCATCTATCCATTCTCCGCCTTTCCCCCTGTCTCTGTCTCTGTCTCTCTCTCTCTCTCTCAGTCTCTCTCACTCTTCCCCCCTCCCTTCTCTCTCTCTCTCTGTCCCCCTCCCCAACTCTCTTTCTTGTCTTTTTAGTCTAAATTATTATTGGTCGCAAATGTATCGGTAACTTGAGAAACAAAATGTTTTACAAATAAGCTGGGCTATTGCACTCAAGTTTAGGTAAAAAAAACAACAACACTATAACAAAAAAAACAAACAAACGAAAACAAGGGCTGAACCCAAACACATAAATTCACATAAAAATATACGAGTTTCAGAACAGAAAGCAGGTCAACTAAAGAGATACGCTCAATAATAAAAACTTAGTACCGGTATCTTAAAGTTAGGAACTGATACAGCGCCCATTTATTTGTTATCCACGTCAAAATCATTTTTCTGTTCCATGGTTAGAATTAGTATGTCAGAAAAAGTCTGAAAGCCATTTTTCCTCTTCCTTATCTTCCTTCGTTACCTATTTTACCAATACATGTATATATCAACAAAGAAACACATCAATATGATTATGATTGTTTGTTAATTTCTTAACGCCCAAAATTGGCAATTTGTGTATCTCGGAACGAGTTCCCAAACTAACTTCTAACAAATATACGTGCTGACACATAGTGAGAGACAAGTCGACGTTACCAATTCTCTCAGTCGCCATACTATACTGACAACAATCCAACTAAAACGAAAGAAGACGATCTAGCCAGGATTCGAACCTGGATCATCCCACTGAGGAGACGCGCACTCTACCGATTAGACAACCTCGCCGTCACGCACCGAAGGCCTTGTCTTTATTTTTTTGCTAAAGCAATCATTTTGTTTATAATTAAAAACAACGTTATCTAGCCTGTTTTTTTTTTTCAGGAATAAAAGCAGCTGTATATAAACAACGCATCTTTCCCCCTCCGATAATCCAAACAAAGATATCTTTCTCAAGCTGCTCAGAAGAGGCAAAACAGTATTTTTTAAGCTCAACTCTATAAGAATGATGTTTAAGCCTCTCAGAGTCTATCAGGGTCAGAAAAACAATCTCAGAAATCGGTTGAGGGAAAGGCATTGTATTGAACTTATGTATTTTGAAGTGATTAAAGAGGCATACTTATTTTTCCTACATTCGTTTGAAAAATTTTTTTTTTAAAAAGTAGAGTTATGCTGAAATCATATGACGGAGACAGAGAAAATAAAATATTCATAAAACAACAACAACAACAACACCACCAACAACAACAACAATAACAACAATAACAACAACAACAACAACAAAATAGATACACTCTATTGAGAGATAAACAGACACAGACAGAGAAAAGAAGCTTAAGATTTAAAAAGAAATAATTAACTCAGAAGAAATGTAGAATGAGGGGGGCTTTACAAAATACATGTCGCCAGTGTAAACTGTAAACCTAAGTTACCGACATAACGGGGGCCAAATCCTCCAACTGTCAATTAATCTTGAAGGTGACCTAGCACTCCGTTCTCGGTACTTACAAAATTAGAGGAGACTGACACCAATAACTCTTGTTACAAAAGCAATCAACTTTAACCCCTAATAAACAACAATCCTGAGGAGACACATACTTATAAAACCAGACAACAATTGAAAACTGGGGTTATAAGCATGACGGTGATATAAGCTTAATCCTGGACTAAAGGTAGTATTTTACCATTTTAAATGTACGTCTAGCTCGGTGTCCCAATTCAGGCGTCTTTAAGTTATATATGTTAGCCCAGACGTAGTACCAGTCAGCTTAAATTCTGAAGGTCAGAGATATAAGTATGTGTGGTACATAAGTGGTTAATGAATCTGATCAGACAGGATAAACTTCCATTTAGTATATGCCACATTCAGTGATCTTTAAAAAAACAAAAACAAAAAACAACTCACCAAAACCCCTTAATGGGAACTGATCAAATTGTCTTACTGTATTAATGAATGTGAAGGTCGCTCAGCAATTGAAAAAATCCGAGTCGAGTCCTTGGCAGGGTTCTTTCGCTACGGGTTTATGATTATTCAGTTATTTCTTACAGGTTATGTAACGGTAAAGTGGATGAAAAACAAACCAACAAACAAAACAAAAACAATAAACTAACAACAACATAAAAAAAGGAGGAGAGTTAAAAATAAATGGGTGGAAAGGTAGGTTTGAAAACACCCAACCCAAAAAAAAAACCAAACAAAAAAAAAAAAAACCAACAAAATAAAAACAAAACAATTTTGATGAAAAGGAGAACTGAAGATCATCTGTAGAGTCTGAGACAAATAATATAGACCTACATATTTTATTAGGTGGGGTATATAAAAGAAATGGGAACTTAATGTCTCCATTTCATTCAAATGCTCAATATCTCCTTTGATTTATACATATCTTATCTTTAAAGTTAGAATACCCAGTTGGAATGGTTTTTCTTGTAGCTTCAAGGTCCTTTCAGGTTTTAATACAAACAAAACCAGGTACACTGCGCCAGATTTTTTTTATTTGCCACTTAGGCAAAGGACGGCGGACGTGCAGAGCGAAGAAAACACCGAATTTATTCTCGTACTGAGCAGCATGATTAGCCACGTGACATTCCGCAGTGCTAAAAATAAACACGCATACCGGGACTCCAGTTTGCAAAGGTGAAGTTTCAACACAACATATTTTTTTCTAGATCTAGTTGTCTAAACCAAAAGATTGCATCACAGAAAAAGAAAAGAAAAGATGGGACATGAAATTCTCGGTGGTTTTCGTTTTTTGTATGTGCACTCAAGGCGTCTTAAAACTAGAACACTTTCACTATACTCCCACTTGCAAGAAGAAAGTCAGGTTTGTAACTTTTTTTTAAGAAAAAGAAAATATCTTTGTTAATATTATAATAATCCACAATAATATAATGAGGCGTTTGTAGAAAAATAAATACCAGTATATAACTATCTCATCTTATTTTCTGATTTGCATGAGTACGATGGCAGAATAATGATCGTTGTTATTAATAAAGAGCAAAGCCTTTTTGCCGCCAATATTAATAATAGTCAAAGATATAAAATATCACACTTATGTTTACCAATAAAATTAATGCGTAAGTAGGTTTTTACGACTAATCATAACAACTCGGTAATCAGAGAAAACATAGAAGTCTCTTAAAATGTGGGCTTTACACACTGTGGCTTTATACAGGTTCCCATACTAAGAAAACGGCAAATTCAATAAAATAGGGAAATATAATATTCTTAGAGACTTAACAATTTTCACGTGATGTGGACTGATATTGGGGACCTTTGTTCTTTTTCCATTGCAACGAGATCTAGATCAGAACTATAATGCTCTTTTTGGCCCAAACAAGCATTTGAGTTAGCTGCTTACATTCCCTCAAACAGGACACAGCTGCTTCCTTTTTCCCTTTTTTTTGGTCTCATTGTGAGACTGAAACAAACGCAGAGAAGACTGGAGTTTTCTTAAATTGGATAAGACACTAATCTATTCATTGGTGACAATTATTTTCATTACAGAAATTTCTTCACTAAAACTCTATAGACTTTGCGATGTACGATAGCTAGGATAACGGATGCCATAATGACACTATTAGATATGGAGTTTTTTTTACATCTCCTTCATTGGCTTCGTCAGTTTATGACATAAATAGGATACCATGCCGTTACATATTTTCTTATCTACATGACGTGAATTATCTTCGTTTTCCTCGAGGTCCCGCTTTCGAGACACCTCTTATTACAGAAGAAGGAGGTGTTATGACTTCAGATGACGGAAAGGTAAACGTGGAAAATATAAAGAGGCGGGGTGCAAGCACTGGGAAAGTTAGAAGGCGTGTGGAGGACTATAGAGGTCTCGATACTAAATGTTCCTGAGTGTTCTTTTGGACGATATTGATTGTACATATCCAACGTATTTAAAGACAAAAAAATAACAACAACAAAGACAGCATCATCAACGGTAACAGCAGCAACAACAACAACAAAAACAACAACAACAACAACAACAACAACAACAACAACAACAACAAAAATATGATCAACAATATAAAACATAATTATTTAAACAGAAAAAATCAGAACACCCATGAATTCTATGCACACAAAGAGAAATATATGACAATAAGTTACTTTTTAGGGCAAGTAAGAAAGAATTGAAGAGAAAGAAGGAGAGCGTGAAGAAGAAGAAGAAGAAGAAGAATATATATGAGAGAGAGAGAGAGAGCGAGGAATAGAGAGAGAGAGAGAAATTAAAAGAGAGGCATGAAAAAGAAGAGAGACGACTCACCTAGATACGTGGTGCAGATGTATTCGGCTATCTGGTTTCCTGATTTGCTTGACTCAGCGAAGTGACTCAATTCTCGATTCAGCATCCGTTTAAACTGAAAACAAAACAACAACAGAATATAGAACAATTTCAAATTTAATATGGTGAGCTAATCTGCTAAAACTAAAAATTAAAAACTTGATCTATAAGAGCATAGGCAGTGCAAAATTAATATAGATCTAAACGGCCGAGGCACAACATTACTAGATCTACAATTATGATCGATATTAAAAACAAAAGTGGCATTTATCTACCTGCCAGCAGCAATATAAGAAAGATACTATTAAAACTCATAAAACTAAAAAGCGGTAGAATCTAGATCACATGTGCAACTGATATATACTTTACCAGCATGTAATTTTGATTCGATAAAAATCTTAAAAGATACACGGAACTTTCAAACAATAAAACATAACCAATGAAGAAGAAATATAGAAACTTTTGCAACATTTTTTGTTGTAGGATCTTTTGTTTGAATGTTTGATGCCACCTTCTACTAAGGTGCATTTGCATTTCTAGAGCGCGTAACACTGGAATTCCCTTTTAAAATATTTTACTTTTTGGTGCTTCTATGTCATCACTTTATGCCTTTGTTTTTGCAATGTCACTGAAAGGTTTTATTTTTACGCTCGTACACTACTGAACTGCAAACAAAATATCACAGACTTTAATATAATTTATGTCTGTAATTTTAATCTTCTACGTTTAACAGGGCAAAACAACGTTTAGAAATGGAAAATATACTCTTGAAAATATACAGCAATGTATGTTTTGGGTGCTGTGCCTCAAAACTTTTAACAGGGAAGTGTGCCTTGTTCACCCAGGTTGTGATTATACAAAAAGCAGTGTAACTTATTTGTAGACCCTCACCTTGCTGGAGGCCATGTCACTGACTGATCGGTGAGTCTGGATGGTCTCCAGCTGCTCCATGCACCAGTCGAGCTCTTCTAGCGTGTCCATGGCTAGCTTCATGTAGGTATCGTCTGGACATGGAGAGGCACACAGAAACAAAGGGGTAAGTTTGATAGAAATAATAATAACAATATAATACAATATAATAATAATAATAATAACAACAACCAACAACAACAACAACAACAACAACAACTAATAACAAATCGTTATATTAATCAACACCCTATTTGTCGTCGTTGTCGTCGTCGTTGTTGTTGTTGTTGTTGTTGTTGTTGTTGTTGTTGTTGTTGTTGTTGTTGTTGTTGTTATTGTTGTTATTCGTCCTCTTTATTTTTCATCTTCTTCTTCTTCTTCTTCTTCTTCTTCTATAATAATAATAATAATAATAATAATAATAATAATAATAATAATAATAATATTACAAATAATGATAACAATAAGCAACAATGCAGTTATTATCCATGGATCATGAGCTTTGAGAGGTAACCCATGCAGGGTGCTAATTTTAAAGAGTTTCAGAGAAGACATTGTAAATTTGGTAGTTGGGAGGTATATAAGAACAGACAATAAAGAAGAACGAAATGTGGAGAAACGGTGCATGAGTAAAAGACAACGAGATAGGGACATATAAGACAATATGCATGAAAAATGGAAAAACCGAGTCACAGAAGATGTTGATAATAGCATCGATATAATTTAAGGTTACAGATGCCGCTTGGGACATTGAGAAGTTCCCCCAGATAGCAAAGAATCTTAAAGTAAACCAGACAAAAATCCCCTCATCCTGATCGAAGCTTGCATAAAGCTATAGACAGGGATACACACAAACCTAGATCGATGCAAATTTTTGAGAAACAGAGAACACGCATTACTATGACAAATGACTGTAGATGTAGGTAAATGTACTGTAGAATCAAATATTAAGTTGAACTAAAGAAGTCTTTAAACTCAAGTTCGTTGTTAGAAAAACGAGAATGTTTTCTCTCACGTCCCTCCCCCTCTATGTCAGCGTGGACTCAATGCCCTCAGTCTGTGTCTCCGGTTCTCACAGAAAACACCTAAAGGCACAGACGTCATTAGCGTCTCTTCACCATAGAACAACAATGCCAGTCCATGTTAAACGAATCAAGAGACGATTCAAATTACGCATTCAATATCAAATTCGACCATGTAGCTCGTTGAGTTCAGTTGAGTTGGTTGCTTAACGTCCAACGTCAGCACGATATAGGCTATATATCTTGTAGCATTCGGTATCAATCTTGATCTTGTATGTTGCATTCTCTACGATCTACAGACACCCCCCCCCCCCCGCTCCGCCCACTCACCGCATACCTCATTCTTATCACATGTTATTGGTTTTCTTTTGTTTTGATTACATGGAAGCGCTTTACAGAGAGAAAAGCATTGACGCAAGTTTCGGTCTAACTTTCTGATATCTGATCTAGGCGTTTCACCGTTCCTGGTAATGTGGTCTCATCGAAATCCTGGATCACTTTACATTGAACTTTTCGATCTATTCAATTCATCAAGTATCCATACACTGATTGAGGATAGTTCACACAATCAAGCTCTGGTCATACCAGTCTTCGCTTTTATCAGTTCAGCAAGAGCTATGCCTATCCCTATCGTTTTCCTCCCACCTCCGAGGATTCAAAGACGTCAAAACAGATTCCTATCCTCTTTGCGAGTCGAATAACGGCCAGAAACAATAAACAAGTCACTAGGAAGCATTTTGGGAGGAAATCTTAGGAAGGCCCACGCAGCCAGACCAAGCCTCCGAGAAATGCGAACTTCGCCACAGAAAAATATTTTTAGATATATAACACGAAATAGCTTTGATAGGTATAGGAACTACAATGCGCGCTATTGGAATCTTAGAAACTACAAGGGCCACCCTTTGTAGCCTAAGAGGCGAGCATCACAGAACATAGGACAGGTGTTGATCCTTTCTCTGCGATTACTCATCGATAATTCAAACTTCCTGCTCCTTACAACCCCTCTGCATTATTTCGCTAGACATTGTGTCTGGGTCTCTATTCCCTTACTCCCCCAAGTGACCCAAACATACAGAATCAGAAACCAATGGTCCACTCGCGAGTTGTTTTTTGGCAGGTGCAGAACAATAAGCCTATCCTATTGACATTAACTCACATCTTCAAATCTACAACAAAGATCATAACTATATATTATACAGGAACATTTCCTTCTCATTCATACAACATGTCACTCGCGAAAACTTGATATAGCGATTACACCACTAAAAATATAACTGTGCATTGATGAATCAAAACATGTTTTCGGTGTGATTCTAAAATGGGCAACTGTGTTGGTAAGACGGCAAATAATAAGTGCATTATGTTGTCTTGCAATACTTCATTCATTTGACCCTTCATCTTTGTGAGAAACTGAACACCTGGGACAACCTCAGGGTTACATTGTAATGATGTCCAGAGAAGACTGGTATAAGATATGTCAAGTCCTGAGCTCAATACTGGACAATACAGGTCTTGCCATTCACACGACGACTACAGATAACATAATCATCCCCATATCAGTTTTATGTTCATTGGTCGATTGAGTCTCGGATGACCCTATGATTGGACACCGGTGCAGATACCCTTCCATATCGTCTTCTCTACCACCCCTCTCTCTCTCTCTCGCTCTCTCCCTCTCTCTCTCCCCTCCTTCTCAGGGTTAAAAGTCTCATAGATGTCCCTGAGGGATCCTATACAGCGACAGGCGGCATTGATATATACGACATAAGACCAAGACGCAGACAAGACGTCCTCATAGGCTCCACTATCTCAAGGCCTACAACTGTATGAATGACGCAGGTCACTTTGATCTCGGGCGTGGAGTTGCTGCAATAGTGCTAAGGCTTAACCCGAGTTCACAGGGTCTCCTTGACCACACTGAAACAGGTGAACTTGAATGGACCAGGTAGTCAGTAGTGGCCGCAAGCGCTTAAAATGACGTCACTATTTTGCGGTTACACCTGGCGAGACATCATCTATGATTTCGCACATATATACATAATAGTGAATTTTGTCGTGTGTCGCCCACGAACAGGCGAATACACATGCTGTGACATTAGTAATCAAAAGGACAGAAACAGGAACACCAATACTACATCATCATCATCAACAACAACAGTAACATCAACACCAGCAACAACAACGATAATAACGACACCAACAAGAGCAACGAAAACACTACTAGTAAAAACTTTAAGTTACATAAAACGAGATTTCTTCGACACTCCCCCCTTCACACCCCTGAACCTATTTTTTTATTAAGTGGTTGCTTCACAGTCCTCATTATGCCTGTCAAAATCTTCCCGCTTCCCGCGTTACCTTCCTTATTCTCGATACATTAGGATAGGTGAAGCAATAAAAGCCCATCTCCACCAAAAGCTAACGCCCCCTCCCCTTCTACCTGTCTTACTGTTATCTGCCCTACTTTATCATTGCCCAATGTATCTTTTGGCGTTCTGACAGACAAAACGTCTGTTTATATTTCGTTCTCCGCCTACAAATTCTCCTGGCAAAGATCCTGTTATTGCTTAAAATGAAGAGATGCTCAGGAAAAATTGAAAGCATGAACACCCAAAATTACCTCTGTACTTATACACATTCCACGTGCTACGTTTGCGTGTCTTGAATCGGGGCTTCAAAATATTAAAAAAAGAAACACAGGCTAAGATCTAGAATAATAGTGGTAAAACAAAAAATGTAATGCCGGTAAAAGGAAAGAAATGATAAAAAGGGAAGAAGTGTAAACAATAAAAAAAAACAACCTATAGACACAAATTTATCGGTTGACTGTCTCCCTATTGCTTAACCGTTCGCGGCCTTCATATGCGTCTATGAAGGTTATTTAATGCTTGTGCCTTCTTGACCTCCCAGAGAAGGACGTTATAATATTCTGTGGATGTCAATCAACAAATATTGTGACATGACAACTGAATGAATGGGCTAGGAGTGGATATAGTGTTTTTCGTGAAAACAGTCAGTCTGGTTCACTCATCTCCTGATCTCTTGCTCCCTCACCCCCCTCTTTTCCTTTCCCCATCCACCCCCACCCCTCACATCCACATACACACAGGCCTACACATTTCTCCCTCTCCCTGCACGTCTTCATAATGACAACCAGAAAAAACTTCCTGGAAAAATATTGACAAGCAG
Organism: Elysia chlorotica; assembly: GCA_003991915.1. Lineage (NCBI taxonomy): Eukaryota > Metazoa > Mollusca > Gastropoda > Plakobranchidae > Elysia > Elysia chlorotica. The sequence continues at coordinate 112,749 of RQTK01000248.1, forward strand.
CGACTATTTTTAGCCTGACGGCTGACCGGTGTTGCCCAGTGTCTCCCCTGAGAGTCCGAGGAGCTCTCTAGCGTCTCGCGGTCGGAAAGGTTCAGTTGACAGTCCGAACCAAAATAGAACCTTCGGACAGGAAGAGTGCGCTTGTTGGGACCCAACCTACCCCGCCTGGGATTACCGAGAGGACAAAGGCGTCCCCAGAGTCCGAGTTAGCCTCTCTCTCTCTCTCTCTTTCTCTATCTATCTCTCTCTCTCTCTCTCTCTCTCTCTCTCCTTCTCTCTCTTTCTCTCTGTCTATTCTCTTTCTCCCTCTCTTTCTCTGAGTTCCTCTCTTCCTCCCCTCTAGTGCTTCTCTCCCCCCCCCCAACCCCAACTCAGACCCTCCAAAGCTCTTTCCAAAATAAAAACCTATGGAAGCCTCTCCTCTGTCCCGTGTCTGTTTCTCTATTTCTCTCTCTTTCTGTCTATCTTTGTTTCTCTATTTTTCTCTCCCTCGTCCCCCAATCCCAACCTCCTATTCCGACCTCGACATTGTTTATTTGTCAGAGGTTTCATAATGCCAGGCTAAAAACGGCGACCGTTCCCAATAGTTTACTAGCCACTGAACTTTAGATCATTTACACACACTCAGTAAGTTGTACAGAGATTCTTAGACTAACCCCTTTCAAGCAAAACACATAATTTTCTTGTCATTATGGCTTTAACTCGCTACTATCAAGGAAGACTTAACAGGCACAATGGTGCCAAAATGTTATTTTCAAAATCCTCTTATGTTGTCTGTCGACAGGAAATCTTAAATTCGTTTTTAATTATAGGGACATAATGACAAAGTAAGCATGTTAAGCTATTTAACATTTTACAAGTGGAGTGACATTTTCAAAATGTCAAGGCTGGATAGGACTTGTACTTGTTAAAGCTCTTAAGAAGTTGTCTCGAAGAAATAATATTAGAATTATCATGTCTTCACTACTATAATTATAGCAAGCAAAGATTACGTTAATTAATGGTTACCTAAAAGTCACTAAGGACCACTAAGCCGTGCTTAAAATTATAAATAAAATAAATTGAAATTTATTGCTCAGCGACGTTAAATTTATATCCAACAATTTAAAACAGCCTAGCAAACTTAATTCTTTATATCTCTTTTACTTATTATCTGTCTGACTGAGATAAAATCTTTAAATGGTTGAGATATCACTAGAAACACCAAGGTCATGGCGCTAAAAAACAAACGGCAAAAAGTACAGCTCTTAAAAGCAGCCTAACTCTTAATAGTTGTTATTCCTTTGTTTTTATTTCTTTCTCTTGTTTAGCTCCCTGTAAAACTTTGATTTGCCAGTGAGTATAAATTAAAATCCAAGCATCATATTCATTTTATACTATAATAGCTTTAACTCAACATGTAGATTTACATTTGAAGACGCGGTTTTTCAATAGCAACAGCAGCATCGATTCCCCTTTAAAAACAAAGAGTGTACACTTTGCGAGACTTACATCCATTAAACCTATAATTACACATCGCCAGTACACAAAAAAACAACAAAAAACAACAAAAAAACAACAACAAAACAAAACAAAACAACAACAATTACAGCAACAACAACAACAACCCAACAAAACATCAGCTTCCACATATTTTATTATATCCATGTGGTACCCTATATAGAGATTCCCCTTACATTAGAACCCCGAACCTTCTGATTATTATTTATTATGAACCAGGATCACTACCAACTTGGACAGTCTCAGGTTTTTGACACCGACCCAAAAAGTAAAATACGCAGCGAGTTGAGTGGGCTTCGAACCGGGGATCTCCTACATAGCAAGTCGACGCTCTTACACCAGCACCACCACACTCCTATTAATATTTATTTCCTACGTGTCGCGGTGCCCCCATTCATACATTCTCCCACTCATTAATCTGTCCAATCCAGCGAACTCACATTTTCGCGGCGAGACTTACCTTTACTTCTTAATGTGCAAGTTACAGCCTTGATTTGACTGAGATTGTTTAAACTGTCCAACAACTATAACCCTTATAAAATATATAATATTATCTAGGATCCTTGAAAAACTCAAAGCTCCATTGTACTACAAAATTAAAAGATAAACGCGACAGCAATGATCGTGTACTAAAGAGGGCGAGAGAGATGGAGAGAGAGGAGATAGAGAGAGAGAGAGAGAGAGAGAGAGAGAGAGAGAGAGAGGAGAGAGGAGAGAGAGAGAGAGAATTAAAATATCCCTAACTTCAGCTGTGTATGCAGTAACCTTTGGTGAGTTTTATGTCCCCTAAATTTCTTAAAAGAATCATATATGGTTCCATCAGTTGGGATCAAATCACGGACCTCCTGCTTACTAGTCCATAGAACTACCAACTGAGCTATCTGACCCCCACCCTCCCGCAGGCTCTCTGTAGTTTTCTTTTTGAATCGATGTTTCAATCAATATTTCAACAACAACAACAACAAACACAACAACAACAATAACAACAACAACAACAAACACAACAACAACAACAACAACAACAACAACCACCTGGGAAATCTTGTTTAACACTCGTCAAGATTTATTTCACCAGTCTATAATAGTCAATATGTAAAGCATATAATTTATGAAGTATTGATCAACTCCGCTAATAATCTTTCTGATTTTGTTAATTACAATGCATTCCAGTACCTATAATTCTTCACTTATTAGTGGTAACTAAATGACCGCAAGCCCTTACTAATAAAATTACTTTAGCATAGAAATTAATAATTACACAAAAAACAAATTTAAAGTATGAAGAACAGGAATACAAAAGTAATGTATCAGGAAATTTAATAATAATAAATAATAATTATTAAACAAAAACAATCTTGACCTTTTTATGCAGCCATATATTTCTTTGTTCTTCAACACGCAAATTAACGATAATTGCGTAGCCATCAACTGCCTAATACTGCTCTGACGGCATAACCAAAGGTTCATGTTATTCCCGATTCCTTACAAGCAGGTTATTTTTAAAATGATAGGGATTTCCTGCATTAACAAATCGCTAACAACATGCATTGTTTTTGTTTGTGACGTGCGGCGATGGCGTTTGAGGCAACGTCTTGACTACCTGCAAATTGATTTGTGTAAACAATTTCTTAAAATTGCTTCAATTATACGGGGACGGGACACAGGTACGTCTTACAAATAACTCCTGGACTTTCCATATTATCTGTGACATCACGAGAAGACCTTGTGTATCATAAGGAGAAGGCTTTGGCGTCACGGCTTAATATGATGTTCTGGATTTGTACACTTTGTGATCAATCACTACAACTAGTAACAAGCTGCACTAGGTGGCATTTTAATCTTTTATCTCTCTCTCTCTCTCTCTCTCTCTCTCTCTCTCTCTCTTTCTCTTCTCTCTGCCTCTCTCTTCTCTCTGTCGCTCTCTCTTACTCTCTCTGTGTCATCTCCACGTAACTCGCTCTCTTTCTTTCTATCTCTCTTTGTCTCACTGACCCTGTCTGTCTGTCTGTCTGTCTGTCTGTCTGTCTGTCTGTCTGTCTGTCACAACAACAACAACAACAACAACAACAACAACAACAACAACAACAACAACAACAACAACAACAACAACAACAACAACAGCAACAACAACAAAAACAATAACAACAACCAGGGGAATCTTGTTTAACACTCGTAAAGATTTATTTCAACAGTCTATAATAGTCAATATGTAAAGCAGATAATTTATGAAAAACTCCGCTAATAATCTTTCGAATTTTTTTTTATTACAATGTATTCAAGTACCTATAATTCTTCACTTATTACTGGTAACTAAATAACCACAGGCCCTTACGAATAAACTTATTTTTAGCGTAGCATAGAAATTAATAATGACACACAAAACAAATTTAAAGTATGAAGAATAGGGAATAAAAAAGTAATGTATTAGGAAATTTAATAATAATAAATAATAATTCTTAAACAAAAACAATCTTGACCTTTTTATGCAGCCATATATTTTTTTGTTCTTCAACACGCAAATTAACAATAATTGCGTAGCCACCAACTGCCTAATACTGCTCTGACGGCATAACCAAAGGTTCATGTTATTCCCGATTCCCGATTCCCGGCAGGCTATTTTTAAAATGATAGGGATTTCCTGCATTAACAAATCGCTAACAACATGCATTGTTTTTGTTTGTGACGTGCGAGAATGGCGTTGGAGGCAACGTCTTGACTACCTGCGAATTGGTTTGTGTAAACAATTTCTTAAAATTGCTTCAATTATCCTCTATTCCTCCCCTCTAGTACGTCTTATAAATAACTCCCGAATTTTCCATATTATCTGTGGGATGACGAGAAGACATTGTGTATCATAACGAGAAGGCTTTGGCGTCACGGCTTAAGATGTTCTGGATTTGTACACTTTGTGATCAATCACTAAAACTTGTAACATGCTGCACTCGGTGTCGTTTTAATCTTTTATCTCTGTTTGCCTCTCTCTTTCCCTCTGTCGCTCTCTCTTACTCTCTCTCTGTCTGTCTCCTCTCTCTGTCTCTCTCTCTCTCTCTTTCTTTCTCTCTCTCTTTGTCTGTCTGTCTGTCTGTCTGTCTGTCTGTCTGTCTGTCTGTCTGTCTCTCTCTCTCTCTCTCTCTCTCTCTCTCTCTCTCTCTCTCTTTCTCTAGCCGTCCCAATTACCCCTGTCTCTGTACTGAGTGTCCGCCATCTTGAAGTCCGTTCAAACATCTTGGTTATAATTAAAACGGGGCAGCCCCCTTGGTGACCCTGCATTTATTTTCAAAACCTTAGGTAACCCTACAATATGAAACAGTTCTTTCTTTATGCTACAAATAGCTGCACAACCGGTGACGTTTAAAAGTGCGCATTTTATTTTTTGCAGCCGTCATGTTAAATGTAAATTTCAAATTTTACGACAATCACTACAATGTAAATAATGGTAGGAGGAAGAGTTTGCACGAAACCGGCAAGAAGGTCAGGATAAAGTTGATCTATTATCGCCAGAACTCTACGGGGAAATGATTTGAGGTCATAAATCTTTGTTTTGTCGTAGGTCTAAGACATTCACACATTCACACATGCCTTCATTGATAAGAAGTATTATCCGTCATATAAGACATTCGCCAAACTGTACATAACAGTAAGGGGTGTTCAACACCCATTCTTTTATCGCATGTTTCTTTAACACTGTCATAGTTTTTTAACATTACCAAGCATTTTAGGTGGGATGAGGAGGGGGATGTGAGAAGGAGGGGGAGGGAAAAAACGGAGGGGTAGGAGAAAAACGGTGAGAAAACGAAGAAGATTATTAATTGGGTATCGTATCTACAGGGTGGTACAGTTTATACAATGAGATATACAGCCACCGTTTTATCAATCCAAATGCGTTGCTTGTTTGCAGGTGTGAACCTGTAAATCATTAGATATAATATGAAACCAGTTGTAACAAAACACCCCTCAGACCAGACTGCATGCATTACATGTAACAATGTGGTAAGAATGTTCGTGAGCTATATAAACGTTAATGAGTTTTAGGGTGCGGAACCGCTAGACCTAACGTCATAGGTTAATACATCAATCACAGCGGCTCTTAAATAGATTAACAGGTACACAATTATGTTAGATTTTTTATATTCTTTGACGGAAGAGCCAGAAAGATTCCACGCACAACCAAACAAAATGCACAATCTGTTTTTTAACGGTTGCTTTAAGAAAGCAGCATTATTTGTTATTGCTGTCGAGGTGCAAGCAGAATGTGCAAGATTCGAATCCCTGCTGGTACACGACTTCCTTCATCCTTTAGAATTATTCGGGAAACATAAGGGTGTGAAACTCATCAAAAGTTGCATTTTAATTGTCGGCTGTTGAAGAAAGAAACAGGCGTCTGAAAGGAGGATTACATGAAGAAATTCATGTCTATAACATTGACGCATTTGGCCACTGTTTTTTACGCCAAAGAAAAATTAGATCATATTAGGCATTGTTTTTCACAGGTAGATTCGAATATAGATAGTTATCCATTGTTACACATAATTTTTATGTAAGTCTGGTATGTATTAACGAAATGTTTTAGATATGGGCAGGTGGAATCTCGCCAAAGAGAGATGGATGGGGAAAAAGAGATAGAGAGGGGGGGAGAGAGATTAAAAGAGAGAAAGCCCAGACTAAATTATCAGGATGAATACCCGAAGTCCAGGCTTTACGTAGATGGATTCAATTAGAGTGAACCGTGTTGATCCAGACAATAGAAAAAGTGGTAGTTTTGTACTAATGGGGATTAGCCTCATGTTAAGAGATAGAGAGAGAGACAGATAGAATGAGAGAAATGTAGATTAAAATCTATATCATAAGTGATAGGCAGAAAAGAAAACAAAAATTTTAAGAATACACTAAAAATGTGTGAGGGATAGACCATCATCATATAAGAATGGGTTTTAAAAAAAATATTAATTTTTGAATCCCAAAACCTCTAAAAAGCGCACAAGATAAAGAATTTACTGAGGAAGACGTTATTTTGACTGTTGATTTGTATGAACACATTTACTTTGACGAAAAAGGTTTTATTTCACCACAATTCGCCCAAAACTAACGAATTATTAAAAAATTAAATTAAAAAAATACGAACAGATAAAACAGCTTCCTTCCATTTCTTCAAGAACAAATAAATCGAAAGTTGGCTGATCAAAATAAACTTTGAGCGCGCAGTCCTGAAGCAAGTTTAGAATCTGGACCGATATGATCGTAGTGAATTTTTTTTTTTAACGTTAAAGGGGTAATTCTAATAAGACATTACGATAGTTAGTTCTGATTGATACTCAGAGATTGTATTTTGCTCAGGCTAGTCAGCCTATACTGCACCGATGACAAATGATCCAAATGCCCGTACAATTGTTATGGTATGGTTTACATTGTACTTAGATTCTAAGTACAAATGTTTGTCTTCCTCGGTCTGGACCCTAGATCTATGTTTAGAATCAGTTTAAGTTTGGTGTTTCACACAAGAATATTCATAATAAACATTACATAGCTGAACCAACTTTTAGAATCCGGACCCTTCATCTAGATCTATTTTCAGAATCATATTCAGTTTGATGAATGGTGTTTCTCGGCACGGTTTAGTCAATAAGGGCGCTTCTACGGTCCCTCCTACCCCGTCGTAAAAAAAACAACAACAAATAACAACTGTTTTTTTTTCTCTCATTATCACTTGTCAATCGAAAACGAGAGGATTTTCGTACCAAGAAAAGAGAGTGAAGGCCAAGCAACGTTGTGTATCTTGAAGTCCTAATGTAAAGTAAGCCATAGTTTTCACTTTTTATTTTCTGTCTTTCTTTACTCCCTAGATTGCCGTTTGTAGAACGGGTTTCATGATCTAGTTATACAAATTGCACCTGCTTTTTGGAATTATGTAATTATAACATATTTGATTTCATTTCTTAGCTTTCTCTACACCACAGAAAATTGAAAAACAAACTTCATAATATTTACAATGTTATTTACAAAAGCCCAGACTAAATTGTCGGGATGAATACCCGAAGTCCAGGCTTTACGTAGATGGATTCAATTAGAGTGAAAACGTATTGATCCAGACAATAGAAAAAGTGGCAGTTTTGTACTAATGGGGATTAGCCTCATGTTGTTTTCTACGGATTTATTTGTTTTATAAGGCTGGTTTATTGCAGATTATTTTGTTTTTGAGGCAGCTTACTGGGGATAAAGTAGCATGATTTACATTTAAAAGGTATGAGAGAAATGTCGATGCAGTTAGATAGGTAGATATCGTATCAACGTTTCAATAAAGGCAGATGAGGTAGTAGCATTGTTTGTTTTAAAATTACATAGTGTGTCTGGATCAGCTGCAGTAGTTTAAGTAGTAGTAATAATAATAGTATTGGTAGTAGTATTAGTAGTAGTAGTAGTAGTGGAAGTAGTAGTAGTAGTAGTAGTAGTAGTAGTAGTAGTTCCCTTGATTACTTTCATCATCGTCATTACTTATATACTACGACTTTCACTATGATAGTATTGTTACTACTTTTCTCATTATAATCACTACAACTACTACTACTACTACTACTACTACTACTACTACTACTACTACTACTACTACTACTATAGTAGTAGTAGTAGTAGTAGTAGTAGTAGTAGTAGTAGTAGTAGTAGTAGTAGTAGTAGTAGTAGTAGTAGTAGTAGTAGTAGTAGTAGTAGTAGTAGTAGTAGTAGTAGTAGTAGTAGTAGTAGTAGTAGTAGTAGTAGTAGTAGTAGTAGTAGTTGCAGTTGTTGTAGTAGTAGTTGCAGTTGTAGTGATTATAATGAGAAAAGTAGTAACAGTACTATCATAGTGAAAGTCGTAGTATATAAGTAATGACGATGATGAAAGTAATCAAGGGAGTAGTTAAATAAATTGACAGCAATGTAAAGAGACACGACCTGCCTGTGGCTAAACGCTCTACGTTCTTCTGATGTCACCGACCACTAGGTTAGCTTGTTAAGGTTTTATAAGACTTCCCCATGCTGAGTTATTGATTTCACTTGCCACTACGGAGGTAAATGTCAAAACTTTTGAAAGATTGTGTAATTAGCAATCGAAGCAAAAACAGCTACTGTCTGGCATTGTCAAATCCCCTTTGTTAGATAAATGTTTGAAGCACTTTGTCTGGGTGACCATGACTCCTGCCTGACCATCAATGTCATGATTCTGGCGTGGCAAACATGATGACCAGTTTGCATGACACAAATGACCTTACCAGAGACTGTACATTACTAAATAGTATTTGATCTCGCTGGGGCCGTGTGATGACGACTTCACGGTATTAAGTGCAAAATGTCAGAGATTTGTGTAATGCTCCTTGAGAAGTTGTAAACAACATTAAGTACGATATTTCACAACTGTTTTTTTTTTTTTACGGAGACGCTTGGCGTGGAAATAAACAACAAATAATCTAAAAGACAAGAAGTCGAAGAAAAGAAAAAAGATTTACAAGTTCTTAAACATCGAAATAAAGTCTAAAGTCTAATACATACATTACTACTACTTCTTCTTCTTCTTCTTCTTCTTCTTCTTCTTCTTCTTCTTCTTCTTCTTCTTCTTCTTCTTCTTCTTCTTCTTCTTCTTCTTCTTCTTCTTCTTCTTCTTCTTCTTCTTCTTCTTCTTCTTCTTCTTCTTCTTCTTCTTCTTCTTCTTCTTCTTCTTCTTCTTCTTCTTCTTCTTCTTCTTCTTCTTCAACTTTTATTAGGTAAGCCTGACTATCTAATTGTTCCAACATGCTTCATGTATCTATCTGTCTCTGTGTATCCACCGGTCCGCCTGTTTGCGTGTTTACCTACTTAACTTCCTGATTGCTTACTAACTTCCTCACTATCTCTCCCTGGACTGAAAACTGAAAAGATCAAAGGCTTCATGCCCTTGCAAAAGCGACTGGTGAGGGCTCTTCAAACCCAGAGATAAGAGTCTAAGGCCAACTCTCCAACCTGGAGTGTACTACTACCCGTGCGTCATAGGTTGGACAAGACAGTGGGGTGCCAAATCCAGAATCCATCAACGTGTTCAGATATAGATAAAAAATAATGTAGTAATTCAGTCTTGATAATACTCCTTTTCAGGCCAAAAGTTGGCAAATCTGAGCCAAGAATTTGTCCACTACTTGACCTGATCACCAGACAGGTTTTGAAATCTCCATCAGTATTTCGATATTTCCATGTCTGAGCTACTCCTCTATAAACCATTACATTCAATGTTCTATTTTGATAGGAGGGCCAGAGGGAGGGAAGATGGGGTAGAAAAGAAATAGATAGTAAGCGAGATAGAGATGGATGGATAGATAGATGGATAGATAGATAGATAGATAGATAGATAGATAGATATATAGAAAGATAGTAGGATAGATAGACAGATAGATAGATAGATAGATAGATAGATATATAGAAAGAAAGATAGATAGATAGATAGATAGTAGTGAACTTGATATAACTCTCGACCTAAACACAGAAGTATAGAAACCGTATAATAAAAAACAAACAGCACCACTAACAGCATCTACTGCGACAATGACCACCCACCGCCGTCTTCGAAAATCTATCCAAAGATATAGAAATACGTTATACGTTTATCAAACAATTCTGCAAACGTTAATATATTAAACGAGGCAGCAAAATCGTACAACGCTGCCCTGAACGAATGCGAACATACACTGAAACTGAAATATATAGATCCCAAAAACACACATAACTGGACCCAAAAAAAAACAACAACAAAAAACTGCAAAAAGAAAAACAAAAGATTTTTCGGAGTTTTAATCATGTGCTTCAACAGACAACAAGCTGCATAAAATATCCAACAAAAATGCTATAAAGTCGAGTTACTGTTGCATGCCAAATATAAAACAAATTATCAATGGAAACCATAATACAGCCCTTAAGTCCGAAAAGACTAAAATAATCGAAGAAAAAGCATGTAACTGACGGGACAAACAGCATGGTCACCCGAAGACCAGTGCTTCTTAAAAGTTGCTGTCAAACATAAGTCACCAAAAGACAAATACATAGGAATTACAGGGAATGAATTCAAAACAAAACACAATCAGCCCACCTCAGGCTCATTATTAAAAAAATAGAAAATCAGCAACGACAATTTGCGAACAAATATGGGAGCTGAAAGGAAAAAAATATTGACTATAAAATTTCATGAGACATAATTCCTACTCCACGGCAGGTGAGGACTGCAACCTTTGCATTTCGAAAAAAATTCAATATCCTTATACGAAAACCAAGCCTCAATAAAAGAAGAGAACTGTTCTTAACTGTGTGTGTGTGTGTATATATATATATATATTGAGAGAAAGTGAGAGAGAGAGAGAGAGAGAGAAAGACAGAGACAGAGAGACAGAGACAGAGAGAGAGAGGTGGGGAGAGACAGAAAAGAGAAAAAGTTGCAGAGAGAGAAATAGAGAGGAAAGTGAAAAGAGAACGAGAGAAAGAGAGAGAGAGAGAGAGAGAGAGAGAGAGAGAGAGAGAGAGAGATAGAGAAAGAGAGACATATAGATACTCGGAGTTAAAGTTATCATCGATAATCAGTCCAATAGCAAGAATGCCAAGTTAGCTGTACTTTAATAGTACATGTACATTGTATGATTAAGCCACGCAACAACAACAACAACAGTTTCTCGCTAGAGTGCACACTCAAGATAATGCTGGTTGTTCAAGCTGCGCTTTGTTCAGTGTGAGAAACAAGGCGATCTCGACCTCTTTTTTGGAAATAAAACTTCTCATAACTTTGACAATAATATTTCTATTAGGCTTCTCAGAAATCAATACAAAAGATACACTTAATGATTGCAAATTCATACAGCAAAATGTACATAAACTCTCTTCGTCTCTCTCTCTCTCTCTCTCTCTCTCTCTCTCTCTCTCTCTCTTCGGTTGTCAGGGCTTATTTCTTTTTTAATACAGCGATCCAGTTGACGTGTACTCATGACTATTTATAATGATAAACAAACAAACCAAACATGACAGAGTGAACTTATAGAAATAAAATGGGAAAATATCCAGGTGTGAAATAATTGTAATACTGTGTTAAAAAACAATAACAACATAGTCATGCACCAAGAGGCCTCTGCCTAAAACTTGAAAGAGATCGAAATCGAAGTATTATGTTGATATTATATACTACACCGTAAAGCCCGCACTGGGTACACTATTACGAGCATGATTTACAACCTTCCTTTGCACTTTAAGAAACCCTGATCAAATCTAATGACAAATCGAAAATTTCAAAGTCAATCAGTGATACAATACCTCTATAAAAATTATAAAAGTACAATCTTAGTACATCCAAGATATACATGTACCTAGTTTTATCAGGTAGAGATGAATATTCAGACCCTCAAGGTGATACAGCCATGATAACATCAGAAGATCAAAGACGTCGGTAGCGCCTCTTGAATTTCTTTCTAGTCATCGGAGAAAACCGATCTTACAGGTACATAACTAATAATTAGTTCTAACCTCTTAAGTAAAAGTGCACACCTTTTCAGTGATTAGGTGAATTCTGTACTGTAAAACGGGCCGCTAAATTAGCCCACTGCTCTGGTCAGTGATAACTATCTTGGTTAAGACACGTACTTTAACGTTGGCGAGACGTCCTATATGTCGACCTTACTGAACCACAACAGTACAGGTTTATCGGTGGAGTATCGTACGCGATATGACAATGTAATAGTACTGTGTATTACACCGGGAAGGTCAATAAGAGAACGGCCAGTTTGGAAAGTCAACAAAGAACTATTACTAATAACAACACCACCACCACTACCAACAACATCACTAACATCAATAATGTCTCACCTGGTCACAGTATACTAACAGCGACACATAGACACATACATCTTTATGCTTTTGGTAGCGAACTGGGGACACTCGAAACAACCCCCAACCCTTCCCCCGGCCAAAGCCCATAAAAATATCAACAGCAACATCATGTTATATTATTTCTTGATAGTTACAAAAAAGTATTCAGACAAGACATTTTGATTCTTGCAAGAGGTTGAGGCCAATGCCCTAACTGAAGGAAAAGAGAGGGAGAGAAACAGAGAGGGGAAGAGAAGGAGAGAAAGAGAACTTATAGAGATAGGGAGAGAAAAAGAGAATGAGAGACAGGGAGATGGAGCGAGAGCGAGAGAACGAGAGAGAGAGAGAGAGAGAGAGAGAGAGAGAGGCGCATGCCAAATTCCTTGTACAAGGGAAACAACCTTTGTTTATATAAAAGGAGATAGTTATTATGTCCCTTGTAAGCATTTTTTTCTGTTTCAGTGGAGATTATGGTAAGATATCCTGCTTATATTATTTCGTTTTTAAATATTTAACTTTAACTTTAAAAACTAAAAAAGAAACAGGGCACAGATAAGATTAAGCACCAGAGAAAATATCAATAGATGAAATGAGAAAGAGAACATAAACGAGCGAGAAATGGCGAGAAAAAGAGAAAAGACACAGAGAAAGAAACACTGAGAGAAAGCGAAACATATAGCTTTTGTTTTAATGAACAGATGAGAGAGGAAAGAGAGAGAGAGAGAGAGAGAGAGAGAGAGAGAGAGAGAGAGAGAGAGAGAGAGAGAGAGAGAG
>RQTK01000248.1:133229-153520 GCA_003991915.1 Elysia chlorotica
TAATAATAATAATAATAATAATAATAAATAATAATAATAATAATAATAATAATAATAATAATAATAATTTTTTTATATAGCGCTTTCCTCCGAGGTATCAAAACGCTTAATAGAAAGAGGTAAAAGGTTCACAATAGTGGAGCCATCTTTGGAAAAGGATCGATCTGCATGTGATACAAGATTGGTTCTAGGATTGTGCAAGGGACTTGTTTCCAGATCGTAATTGACGTCCAGGATTACATGGGGAGATAAGTTCTTTTATGTAGTAGGGTGAGCTATTACTTTGCGCTTTAAAACAAAGAAAAGCAATTTTGTACTCAATTCTAACCGAAACGGGGAGCGAATGAAGGGTTCTGAGCAAATGAGCAGAACTAGTTTTGTCGAAGAAATCCAATCCTAGTACAAGTCTAGCCGTCCTGGTATGAAGCCTCGTGTAATTTACTCTTTCGGAAAAGAATTGCAATAGTCTAGGCGCGAGAACACAAATTTAATGCACACATCACTGTTTTTTAGGTGACTGCTAGTCAATGTATTTCTTCATTTGATTGATATTTTCAAGTTCGTAATTTAAGAACTTTAGTCGTGCTTTTATCTATTGAAAGGTATTAGGCATTTTATTGGGGCTTGTTCCACATAAAAGTACTTCATTTTTGTCACCATTCAGCTTTAACTTATTGCTCGACATCCAATCTCGTGTGGCCTAAAAATAAAAAGTAACGATTAGCTGCGGAAGCTAAGGAACTATTACTCTCCTTTTCTCTTAGGACCCCACTTTTTCGAGGGAAGGAAGATGGCGCAAGATATGACAAATTTATTTATCAAATTGATTTCCTACCGAGTGACCACTATGAAACTTAGAACCCATCTTTTCTCGGGAAAAGTGACTACATAATAATAATAATAATAATAATAATAATAATAATAATAATAATAATAATAATAATAATAATAATAATAATTTTATTTATATAGCGCTTTCCTCCAAGATTGGTCCAGATCGTAATTGACGTCCAGGATTACATGGGAGATACGTTCTTCTATATAGGAGGGTGAGCTATTACTTTGCGCTTTAAAACAAAGAAAAGCAATTTTGTACTCAATTCTAGCCGAAACGGGGAGCCAATGAAGAGTTCTGAGCAAATGAGCAGAACTAGTTTTGTCGAAGAAATCAATCCTAGTACAAGTCTGGCGTTCCTGGTATGAACTCCTGAATAATTTACTTTTTCGACAACTAGGGAGACCAACTAACAAAGAATCGCAATAGTCTAGGCGCGAAAGCACAAATTTAATGCACAGATCACTGTTTTTTAAGTGACTGATAGTCAAGGTATTTCTTCATTTATTATCCGCGTTATGTTGTTGATGTGATCATCCATAGTAAGAGAACTGACGAGAATCACGCTTAGATTTTTTGCTTTACAACAAACTAGAATCGTGCTTTTTGTCTATTGAAAGGTGTAGATTCTAAAGGCATGTTATTTATATTGTGGCTTGTTCCACATAAAAGTACTTCAGTTTTGTCATTATTCAGCTTTAACTTATCGCTCAACATCAAGCCTCGTCTGAACCTGAGAAACCAATTTTCATGGGCAAAAGTGACCACCCTGACATTTGGGAGAAGTGACCACTTTGAAACTGAGAACCCACCTTTCCTTGGGCTCAGTGACCACTCTGAAGTTGAGAACCCAACTTTCATGAGTAGAGGTGACCATTCTAAACCTGAGGACCCACATTTCATGGGGAGAAGTGACCATTTTTATGTTGAGAACACCTTTCTTGGGTAGAGGTGACCACTTTTAAGTTGAGAACCTACCTTTCCTTGTGCAAAGTGACCACTTTGAAGTTTGGAACCCACCTTACATGAGTAGAAGTAACCACTTTTAAATTAAGAACACACGTTTGATGGGTAGAGGTGACCTTTCTAAACCTGAGGACCCACCTTTCTTGTGGCGAGGTGACCACTCTGGACCTGCCTAATGGACAGCAGGCCGAGAAAGAGCAGCCCATCGGCGTCGGCATCTGTCTCACTGCTGCCTTGGAGACAAGTGGATATATTCTTTCCACAAGGCGCTGATAGTCTTAATGTAAGGCACGTGAAGAGAGAACTGTTGGATATTGCATTTCCACACACTGCCTTAATCTACAACAGTAAGTGAAGTCAGATCTGTTAGATATAGCCTTTCGACAAGATGGTGATTGTCTTTATGTACAAAGATACGTAAACTTGAACTTGTGGACACAGCATTTCCAAACGCTGCTGACGGTTTTATATAGGCACATAAAATACACACTATCAGATAGAGCTTTTCCACATGTTGCTGTGAGCTTTAAATGTGCAACGACCCATAAAATCGGATCTGTTGGTTTAAGTCTTTCCACAAACTAGTGACCCGTGGATGGCGTTCTCACAGGATGCTGATAGTCCTTATGTTAACATGTACGTTAAGTTCGACATTAAAAGATCTTCCTCCTGGCAAGTAAAAAAGTAAGACAAGAAAGAGTGCGGCGTTACATAAGCGACACCTTCTCAAAGATCACTTGTTATATACTCCGGATAAGATCCACCAAGAGAACTCTAAAAACGTTATATAAAAACACACAGTCAAGAAGAAAATATAATAATATCAGCCTTGTAACTAATGACACGCATTATAATTATCAAACCTGTCACATCCGAACAAATCCAAATGGCATTTTTTTCATAACTATAAAGTATATATAGTTATAGTTATTCAGTTAAAGTATGATATGTCTGCTGTCTGTAAAGCAGATTTAACTGTTTCCTTTTTTTAATTATTGCATAGATATCCCTCCTCTAGATAAAACAAAGACATCAACGATCTTAAAGTGTCTCACATCTTGAGGGTAACACTATCAAAGGAAAATCCAATAATTGTTATAAGGTAAATGTTATGAAATATCAGTTCTCCACTTCGATAAAACTCAATGTTGCAAATTTGAAGTCGAAATTTATAAAAAAGCTGGGACAGTTGATCATTATTGCCGACTAAAACGGAGGTAAATTGAGCCCATCACCATTGCTACTTATCATTACAAACTGGTAGGCAATGGTAAGTACAAGAAAGTCAATGCCATGTAGGTTTCATACCATGTCTGGTTGTTTAATATCGTGTCTTTGGTTTGTAAAGGCAGATGCGGAGGCGTAACTAAGTGGTGTGACCAATCTCGGTAAACAATTAGACTGATACGTTTAATAGTAATGATAAAGATGTCCTCAAGCCACTATAATTCATCGAAATCTTAAACTACAAGCTTGCATTTCTTCTCAAATGGGAAATACATGTGATATTAGGCACGAAACTTTTCACGTCTCGACGAATAGATATAACATGCCTCTATTTTTTCGATCGTCAATGTAAAACATGTCAACTTGGTCTAGGATAACAAAAATAACATGTTCTAGTCAAATCTAACACTAGGCTACTGTGTACGTTGTATATATACTTATTTTAGATTAAAAATTATTTGTACCCTCGACTCCCCTCCTTGGACTTTTAAAATCAATTCAAATTCTTTTCACTGAACCAGGCTATCCTATCATTATTCTAACCTAAATTCATCTTCTGTCGTCAGCTGACAAAAGGCTCAAGTTATATACCTCAGACTAAACTAATACCTATAACCTTCAATTACTAAACGTTCTAATACCTGAATCGTTAATATTGTTTAGACAAAAAGGCTTCTTCTTTGATGTTCCTTCATTTATGAATAGAAGTACTGAGCAACACTTAGTACTAACCTCGGATCACTGGCCATCGATTTTGAGAGTGACAAGCAAACAAAAGATTGTAGGTCACTAGGCCAACATTTAATCAAAGGCTTACTCCGCTTCAGGTCTGTTATTATTTTCCATACAGCACTACAGAAGAAGAGCTGCACAATTTGTTGGGGGCAAAGGAAAGGTAGAGAAGGGGATGAAACTCCTCGTCTGGATGGCAATAATTCTCATTCAGTTTTTATGACTGCCGCGAGAGTTCTTTTGAGGTTTAATTTTCGAAGCCGAAATATATTACTAGGTCTCTGGAAAGAGGGTGGGAGAGAGAGAGAGAGAGAGACTAGAGGAGAGAGAGAGAGAGAGAGAGAGAGAGAGAGAGAGAGAGAGAGAGAGAGAGAGAGCGGAAAAGAGATACAGAGAGAGAAGAGAAGAGAGAGATGAGATAGGAGGGAGAGAGAGAGATAGAGAGAGAAAGCAAGAATGCATGGATACGGGAAGAGAGAGAGATAGAGAGAGAAAGGGGGAGATAAAAAAGATAGAGAGAATGGAAGGGAGCCACTGACAGAAACAGCGATATAAAAAAGGGGGAGGGACACAGACAAACAGAAAGAAGGAACGAGCGTTGTGTTAACACGAAAAAGGAAACGTCTCAGAAGAATGGAAAAAGAAAAAAAAACTATAGAGAAAAAGACAAACGAACAAGGTGCAAACGAAAAAAACAAACACTTTCTTAAGACATTCATGTATGAGAAAAAGGAAGAGGGAGACATACGAGGTGACAGTATTATTATCATTCTTCAATAAGTTTCTAGAAGGATGTTTATTCCTCGTTGTGTTTTCTTAGCAGCCACTTAAAAAGAGGAATTATATCCTGAAAGAATCTCTTGCATTTTAAGGCCACAAGTTCGAGCCTGATAATCGTAAAATGCAAAGAAATCTATGTGGGCTCTCAGTTAAAATATTAGTATTTGTGACAAATAGAAGGATTGAAGGATCTCGATAAATACGTAAAACAGAAAGCGAATTGTTAACAAAGGTAAGATATGGTGAACTGTCTTAAGAGAGAACTGAAACATATCAAGCTAATGGTTTGGTCATGAGGCACTCAATGGTCGATAGCTGTTTTTGAATATATTATTACAAAATAAACAAATCGGTAAACATGTTTTTGTTAAAGATTCCAGTGCTCCATGAAAGAATAGTTCTACTAAATATGAACAGTATGAATCAGTCAAGGAGGCGCATATATAACACCAAACCAACACCACTGAATTCCAAACTGAATTTGCCGAGAGGTCTCTCATAGAAGTATACATCGAAACGATCACAGGCTTTCTCGAGATAAGGAATCTAGATCATGTACACTAATACAGATATAATTCTAGTCCTTTCTAAAGCCACCATCTTTGTTCCCGGATTGAAACAGTTAGATCGAGCTATATATCCAGCGGCTTTCCAAAAATAAGGAAAACTGTAAAGTTGTAAGTATTGTAGGAATTGCGATCTGATCCATTGTAATACAATACGGCTCACGGATAACACATCTCCCCATGGTTGACACACTGGCCAGCGCACCGGTCCTGACATCTGCGATCCAGCGGCTTTCCAAAAATAAGGAAAACTGTAAAGTTGTAAGTATTGTAGGAATTGCGATCTGATCCATTGTAATACAATACGGCTCACGGATAACACATCTCCCCATGGTTGACACACTGGCCAGCGCACCGGCCCTGACATCTGCGACTCCCCCTCCCGTTCCCCTTCCTCCTCCTCCTCCACCTACTCATACCTCCCCACCCCTCCCCTCCTCCACCTACTCACCCTCCTTACTCTCACTCACGCGCGCACAATACATTTTGTGCAGTCCCCCGTCACCTTTACACCTCCTCTTTGTCCCAACCCGTGCTCTCCGAGTCAACTTGAACTGCCTGTAGTGAGCGCTTGCGGTCGTGCGAGTAGAAGCTGAAAGCTTTCTCCAGAGTCCAGCGTGAGCACTGATTCTCCTTCTCTCTACCCTTCTCTCTGTCATTCCCCTCTCCACGACAGCACCTCACATTCCTCAAGAGGACATGGATGGATCGATCAAGGAGCAAATCGAGTGGCGCTTTAAACAAACCTGTGATTTAAAACACAGGAAATCTACCATGGGATTTGAAGCAAAGTACTGGCCAGGTCTTGGCATAAAAGATGGAAGTGGGCAGTCATGTTTTACTTACCTAGCACAGTGTTAAACGGTATTTTGGTCGGTCAGGATCGCCAGTTAACCATGGTCTTCTACCTGAGTACACTTCTGATCAAATTGTTTAAAAAAATGAAATAGACCCTGTACTCTATTATATGCACATACATTTTGTTTTCACCCGGCTTGCTTGTGTTTCTTGTAGTAAGTCTTTTGCACACTATGTTATTGAGCTATGCTCACTGATTCAACAAAAACAAACAACCAAACAAAAACAAAAACAAACAAACGAAAAAAAAACCCACCCCAAAACCCACCACCGACAAACACATGAAAAATAAAGCCTTCAGAATATTGAAAAAATTGAGGTTTTTAAAATGTCAGGACAATTAAGCTTTCCTTATCAACCCGGACGAAACCAATCGACTTCGAGTTTTTTTTTACACCCACATCAACAGAGAGAGAGGGAGAGAGAGAGAGAGAGAGAGAGAGAGAGAGAGAGAGAGAGAGAGAGGAGAGAGAGAGAGAGAGAGAGAGAGAGAGAGAGAGAGAGAGAGAGAGAGAGAGAGAGAGAGAAGAGAGAGAGATAAAGAGAGAGAGAGAGATGTAGTGCAGAGAGAGAGGGGGGGAGAAAAAGAAAGAGAGAGAGAGAAAGAGAGAGAGAGAGAGAGAGAGAGAGAGAGAGGGAGGGAGAGATGTTGTTGTTGGGTTGCTGTTGGGTTGGTTTAACGTCCAACAGCAGCACTATAGACTATATTGTGGACGGGCACCAAGACGGACGTCTGACAATTTTATGTGCTGCCACACAGGAGACAGGGCGGGGATACCATGACTTCTGTCTCAGCCGGTCACATTATACTGATACCGACCCAACCAGTAGGGAACGCAACAGCCAGGACTCGAACTCGTGACCTTTTGCGTCAGAAGCCGATGTTCTACCCCTGGACCACCGCGCCCCCCAGGGAGAGAGATAGAGAGAGGAAAAACCTATACCATTTAAGTTATAGATTGGTACAATAAAAGAAGTATAGAAGTTAGTGCTGCGGATGGAAAATACATCACACTTAACAAGCAAAGACAAAACAAAATGACTGGGCCTTGAAATTGCACCCCAAACCGGATAGCTGGGATCCCAACCCGAAAACTTGCGACATATATGCTCTGTCCTTATTAATTTAAAGTCATTTATATGTCGCTATCTCGCAAAAAGTCTTGAAAAGTTAGAATTTATAACGTTTTACCATGACGAATCGATATATTTTTCACAAAAACAGTTTCTCCTATTATTCCTGCTCTTTGTATTAGCCTACTCTCTCAATGTTTTTTTTTCTTATTCATATTTGCTTTAAATTCAATTTGTGTTCATTTACCATATAGCTTCCCTTCTTCTGTGCTTTGGATACGTTCTTAATTTTGCTTTTAAACGTTTAGCAGTAAAACTCGGCAAATCCAAATGCCGTAAAACTGTCCTTTTTCTTTTAACGTTCTCCATTAATAATTAAATCACCTCCATCAACCTGACTATGTGCGATGGAGACATTTTAAAATCATTTTAAACATAAAAAATATTTACAGGTACACCCTACCTCTTCCAAATTATGCGTAACGTATACATACAAAACATAACAATATTATAAACAAGTATGCACATATTAATTACTTTTCTTCTAGGAGCTACTGAAGTATATGAATGTCTATTGAAATCGATATTGGCGACGGCTTTAGTAACACCCGCCTTTCAACAGTTCTACATTTCGCAGCTGGGAGACACATAATATCAGCGCCTTTTACAAGAGCAAAGCTAGGGCATTCAGAGTCAAGGACGTTATTCTGCTCCCTCCTGTAGACACGAGTGGCATTGGGTTTTTTTTTTTACCTAACGTGCTTTAAATTTTTCACACCTTAAAAGTGTCCGTTGTTGGAAACTTATGGTTATAAAAAAAAACGGTACCGGTACTCCACTTATTGCCTCCCATACATAGTAATCAATTTTTAATAGAAGCCAAGTTTTTTTTCCCGAGCCTGCATAAAATCAGTATCGATCTGAAAGAAGATCAGCAAAGATCCTGCACAACAGAAAAAGATTATTAAGCTTATGTTTAATACACTGTATATAAACACGAATGGCGGAGAAACTCAAACGTCAAGGAGAAACCCTAGAATGCATCGATCTCTTTTTTTAAATATCTATTTCTTTTTTAAATCATAATTATACTCCATCCACTTTGTCCGCCGTTTCCGACGCCAAAAGACAATCAAAATATTGGCGCCTTTAGTCTTGGTCACATATGCACAACATACGTTTGATAATATCAACGGGCGCCCCTCACAAACACTCACAACATACACTTATCTCAACGCCCGATCTACCTGGTAAAAAGAGGGCAAAAATAATGAAGATAAAAATAATGTTAACGGAGAGAGAGCAGGAGAGAGAAAGAGAGAGAGAGAGAGAAAGAGAGAGAGAGAGAGAGGGAGAGAGAGAGAGAGAGAGAGAGAGAGAGAGAGAGAGAGAGAGAGAGAGAGAGGCAGAGTGAGTAAATAAAGGCCATGGTTAGCCATAATGACGCAAGCAGTTTTAGAGCCTATGTGGTAATCGGTGGCAAAATGTAATGGGTTCTTGATAACTAACAGGACACTTTGATTTCTCTCACAGTCTCCCATGGCCCTGGTCAAGATTCTGTCCAAATTGAGTGCAGATTGCAATAAAACAGCTGGGAGAAAGAGAGAAGAAACAAAGGCTGGGGGGAGAGGCAACTTGATGATTTGTAGTTGTATTGATTTACAGCCATAACTAGCAAAACTGCTTTCCCATGCATGCCATTTACATGGCTTTTTGTGCTATCATTTTTTTCAAATGTATAGAAACTATACAAAGAATCCATTTAGCTTGGCTTGCTGAAACCGAGTCCTAATTAAAATCTATAGAATTTTTCTCTGATATCTTATTGAACTACAAAAATGATAGCATGTAAAGGATTTCAAGTTGGAGAAGATATGTACACTTTTGCCGTACCGACTTCTTTACGAACATTCACTAATGAGAGAGAAATGTAAATTATGCCCATAAAACTACGTTCTAACCATATGAAAGACTCGTATTTTATATAACCGAGGCCCCCTTTCGCTGATATTCAATTTGCAGCACAAAGAAACCACTAGTAGTCCCATCGATCAAACCTTTCAATCGCACGAGGTTGCAAAATCCAAGGAGCATGGTTAGCTTTTAGTCGTGATAGTTAAAAAAGCAATCTTTGGCCCTATAAGACATAGCTCTCCTACAGGCTTTGTGGGAGGATAAACTGGTGCACGTGGTAGAGCGCCGGCCACCCAATCGGGAAGACCATGGGTCAAACCCACGCTTGGGCAAATTTGTTTGTCGAATTTCGCCCGCTACTGATACTGTCAGTATAATGTGACTTGATTAGACAGGGGTCTTGGTATCCCAGCAGCGTCTCTTGTGTGGGAAACGGTAAATTCTCAGACGTTATTTTTGGGATCCTTCCCTGTGACAGATCCTCTTTGAAAACATAGGAGACGTAAGGAGTGAACTTCTTTCTTACAGGAAATAGAGAGTTAGAGAGAGGATGAGAGAGAGGGGAGATAGAGAGGGAGAGAGTGAGAGGGATGGAGAGAAAACGAGAAAGCAATAAAAGAGGGTAGCTTATTGGAAGAATACAAGTCGGTAGTTCAAAGAAAGAACGGTAGGTGGGTTAGGAGGATTCGGAAAATAAAATAATTTACAACAGCTGTTATAAAAAAATGATTAAAGCTGAGTGGTTCTCTTTCGTATATATCTATATTAAAAAAATATCGAGAGAGAATTTCTATTTTATAATGCATTAGATATTGATTGCTTTAAAATAAATAGACAAAAATGTCGGGTCTAGTCTGCCTTGAAAATCTGAGCCTATTACATGTTACATACAATCAACTGAGTTAATGAAACTTCTAACTGTAACTTAACAGATAGTACATTTTAATATAACTAAACCTATAAATTTGCAATGGACGTTTTTCAACATCGTCTCAAAGTTTTCAAATCATTTCCTTTGCATCTCTTTCTCTTTCTCTTTCGTTGTATAATTATTGTCATCCGCATTGTGTTGTCCGTAAAAAACGTAGGAACCGAGTTAAAAAGGGAAAATTAGATTACATTTCACAGACATCCCAACAAGAACAAAATTCGTGGAGCTGAAAATGCTAATTATGGATCTTCAAAGGATAAAAGAATCAGTCTAAACAGTGTGCGTGCTGTAATCAGATTGTTATAAAATACTTTAGGGATGTTTCCAAGTCCAATAAATGGACAATGTCTAAGACACAGTTTTAAGAAAAAAAAAAAGATGGGGAAAACTGGGGATCATCAGCGTAGGCGGTCTGTGATGTGACAGCACTATATGGGTGTATTGTTTTTTTTTTTGTTTTCCTTTATTTTTTTCTGAAGGGTAACTGTGTTATCCTTTGTAAAGTACATATGTAGGGGAAATTTTCAGAATTAATATCCCCAGTAATTTGATTGGAGGCGCAGGCTTAAATTTTGAGAACATGAGAAAAGGAGAGAAAGAGAGCGAGCGAGAGAGCACTTTAAATAGAGTGTGATATATAGATATCTTATACAAATAGATAGAGATAGACAAATATAGATAGGCATGATGATTAAATGGATATATGGGTAAATGGATACATGGATAAATAGATAAATTGATAGATAGACAGATAATGAAGAAATTGATATATAGATAAATGGAATGATGAATAGATTGGTGGATTTATATTAAATGACGGAACAGTAGATATATAGATAGATAGATAGATAGATAGATAGATAGATAGACAGATAGATAGATAGATAGACAAATAGATAGATAGATAGATAAATAGATTGATAAAATATTTTAGTTTGGGAGCCATGGCACATCGGGTTAATGAACTAATGAAATATTCCGAGTGCCAATGTCACTAAATCTTATTTGATTACTTTTTCCACCCTAGTCCAGACACGAGTTATTAAAAGAGAATTTTGCTTACGAAAGCCTATAGTTACAAAAGATACAGATTAGTAGGTCGCTTCGAGATACCACTCAATAAGTTCATACAATATTAGCTCTCTCCCCCACATAAAGGATTTCTTAGTGCAACACGTGATTTGTGCCGGTTCAATGCACTCTGCTCTTTTGTTTTTGCCTTTTTCTTCGTTCTTCGAACTATTCTTAATTAAAATCCGGTATTTACAAATATGTGCACTGGTGGCTTCTTTCAGTCTTTCCAATCAATGATACTGAAAAACACAACAAAAAAACAAAACAAAACAAAAACAAAACAAGCCCACCCATAATTCAGTTTGTTCAAAAATCTTGTGGCAAAGCAGCGGAAATTCCGTTAATTGTCTGTACATCAATGAGTTTATTCCTCGGCCTCCCCCAATTCTTTGTGTTACTGTCTCTTTATCCCTTTATTTCTCTCTCTCTCTCTCTCTCCCTCCCCCGTCTCTCTGCCTCTCTCTCTTTCCCTCACTCTCTCTCCTCTCTCTGCTTGCCTGCCTTCCTGTTTGCCTGTCTATCTCTCTGTGTGTCTGTCTGTCTGTCTGTCTGCCTGTCTCTCAGCCTGTCTGTCTGTCTTTATTGCAGTATCCTATCCTTCACTAAAAGTTCCTTGCGTAACTTAAAATCCTAACAGTAATTTACACCAAAGTTGTCGCAGTGACTTGTAAGAGTTTAGTGTAGTACTTTTTACAATGTATGTTCATAAAGTTTAGACAAAACTAAATTCATAGTAGGTAAACGTAAAAAAAAAACCAAAAATTAAGACAAAACAAAACAGAACAAAAACAACAACAAACACTTCAAGACAAGTCTTCTGTACACAGCCAAAAGTAGAAGTTATGAAACAAGATTATGAAACAAGTACCTGTATCTGAACGAAAACCGAGAGTTATTGGCGCCATAGATACATTTGTTTAAGTATATAATGTGTCGTTTAACACGGGCTTTAAGGATCAAAACGAATCAGGTCAGATTACAGGTATACTTATGACTTTCTGATAAGTAACTTAATGACTTTCTAGTGTATTCTTATGACTTTGCAATATTGCCTTAGCATAGCCTGTGAAGTGAGTTGGTACACCTGGTCCCTCTTGAATAGTAAAGAGCTCGATTTCTACCACAGAGAACTAATGATTGTTTCAGTGCACAGCATACAGTGGATCGAGACCGCACGTCAAGGTGATGCACGGCTTTCAGTGCGCGGCGCAAATGGAATCGGAATATTACTATAAATCTAGGTTGCACTGAGGAAGAAATCGATAAACCTACATACAGCGGACCACCAACTCAGTAGATCGGTAGCGGGGAGAAAAGAGGCCTTTGAGTAGCTCAGGCCAATGACTGTATTGGCTGAATCGCTGCAGCCCAGACCCTGGTGGTGAAAAGCGAATTGCCCAGGGACGAGACTTTACTTTACACGTGTGACGCAACAACCATTGACGTCATGCGCGGCCCAACACGCTAGTCTCACCTACTGATAGGCCTTATAACCTTCCAATTTGCGACCCGACCGTTTTAAGAGGCCGGAGAGCCTAATATGTACGGCTATGATTTGATTAACAGGACTCGGAGAAAAAGGAAAGAGGGAGCGAGAGAGAGAAGGAGAGAGAGAGAGAGAGAGAGGGAGAGAGAGGGAGAGAGAGACAGAAAGGGAGAGAGAAGGAGAGAGAGGAGAGAGAGAGGGGGGGGGAGATACAGCTGGGATTTTAGATTAATCTTCGCCAGCAATCAATGAATGACGTACTTAATTTAAACTTGAAAAGTTCAGATTTTATTTCATATTCGGCAAAGGAGATATTGAATAAAGGGAATAGCAATATGAAGTTTTGTGTTGAGATAAAATAAGAAAAGTAAAACCGATGAAGTTAATAAATTAAGTATATAATTGAAGTAATGGCATAGCAACAGCTTTAATAGCGACTTTGGTAAGAAGTAGACGTTTTAGTGGTAGCAGCAGTAATAGTGGTAGCTAACAATAGCAGCTGTAGTAGTAGTAGTAGTAGTAGTAGTAGTAGTAGTAGTAGTAGTAGTAGTAGTAGTAGTAGTAGTAGTAGTAGTAGTAGTAGTATTAGTAGTAGTAGTAGTAGTAGTAGTGTAGTAGTATATGATACAGAGAAGCAGGCCAACAACTATAGAGGCTTTAACAAACGGAGCTAGACCTAGGGACCAAAATAATGATGCGAGCGACTGAGGGAATAAACCTAGTGTAGTAGTAGTAGTTGTTGTTCTAGTAGCAGCAGCAGTAGTATAGTAGTAGCAGTAGCAGCAGCAGCAGCAGCAGCAGTAGTAGTAGTAGTAGTAGTAGTAGTAGTAGTAGTAGTAGTAGTAGTAGTAGTAGTAGTAGTAGTAGTAGTAGTAGTAGTAGTAGTAGTAGTAGTAGTAGTAGTAGTAGTAGTAGTAGTAGTAGTAGTAGTAGTAGTAGTAGTGGTAGTAGGCAAAGCAAGAGTAATTGAAGTAGTGATAACACAGGTGTGGTAGTAAAAGTAACAGCATTGTTCGTGCAAATCATATTAGTTAGTGTGGTAGTATTACTAGAAGTAGTAGTACTAAAGGCAAGAGCAGTTGGTGTAGAAAAAAATAGTTGAGGCAACTTAAATATCAAAGTAAAAAATGAATTCACCGTGCGATCATTTAATATACAGAATCTTTTTCTATGGGTCCTCAGCTTGGCAAAAAAAAAAAGTAAAAAGCAACAAAAATCAACAACAACAAAACAAAAAGAAAACAACAAAATTAAAGGTCTTAGCCCTATATTGCCTAACCACACGGGCATATTTGGTGTCTTGCTATTTTAGGTCAGGCCACTCTGTGTCTCGCGGTATCTTGAATCTTGGGTGGACCAAATGAGAGTTCCTTAAGTATCACAAAATGAACTGACGAAATTACTCTCATTGTTCTTCGAAGGCATTATTAAGATCGAGGGTTTGGGCCAATAAGATCCTCTTTTATGATTGACTTTCTAGAGTAACGGCTTTCAAAGCATGTGAAAAGTAAAAAGTGATCTCTCATTTAAAAAAAATTCTGTTGTAGTTTGCTCCAAGCTTCATGACGACCCCGTTCTCCATCCTAAAATGTTCTCCAATCTGTTCTCCACTTGTGCCCTTAACATTGTGTAATTTGACTTTGGAAAACACGATGCCCTGTATCATTTTATTTGAAACAGTAGAACTTTGAGATACACCTACAGTTTAAAAAAAGTAATGACTATGGCTTTGCTCGACTTCTTTAGTTTCAACATGTGCAGGAAGAAAATAATTTTGTTCTTTATATTTTTTCAAACCAGCACGATCTATGCTCTGTTGACCTACCCTATCCACCTATCTTATATGTACGGTTTAAAGCGGCATTTCGAACAAATAACAAGTGTTAGCGATTATTTTGGCCGTTAACTTCTTACACGCAGCCATCGATGAAGAGAACCTTATTTTGCCCATTTTCTGTTTTACTCGCGTTATTTTGAGTGCAATAAATTGATGCAAAGAGATTACAATGTCCATTCACTTGTCATCGATGTAAATGGTATTAAATTATGTTATGACTATAAAAGACAGCATACAGTAACGGGCTTATACAACACCTATCTATTTCAATCAGCCGCCATTAAGCGCATGAATAGGCTAATTCAGTAAGGCAACTGTTTTTTTTTTCTTTCTTACTGTTGAGGTTTTTAAATTTGGTATTACTGTGCCAATATTCCACTGGTAAAAAAGAAGACACTATTCGATAAATGAATTCTGGTTAAAATAATATCTGGAAAAGTTTATTCGCTTATCTCTCTAAAGACCATCCGTTTTTACCTAGAAATATTCTTCTTACTGGTCAAGACAACTAAAAATAGCAAGCGGGACCGACCATCTCCGTGCGTGTTACATTTTTAGTCTGCCCAAGAGATAAGTACTGGTATTCTCAGACCTAGCGATAAAGAGTCCAAACTATGATGCACAGACTGGTCGACTTCGTTTCTGTCATAATTATTTTTAGTCTTTCCACGAGAGGGGTCGGCCTAACGCTATACTTTAGACGTATACTTTTTAGCAATAGAGGATCCTTAATTCTTACCATGAAGCAGACGCTGCCAGAGAGAGAGAGAGAGAGAGAGAGAGAGAGAGAGAGAGAGAGAGAGAGAGAGAGAGAGAGAGAGAGAAGAGAAGAGAGAGAGAGAGAGAGAGAGAGAGGAGAGAGAGAAAGAGAGGGAGGTAGGGGGGTGCAGAAAGAGAGATAGAGAGACAACGATAAAGACGGAGAGACAGAGAGTGATGGGAGGGAAGAGAGAGACAGGAAGAAAGAGAGAAAAAAAGAAAGGGCCAAAGAGAGAGTGGTAGATAGTGAGGGAGAGCGAGAGAGAGTGATAGACAGAGAAGGAGAAAGAGAGAGAAAGAAAGAGGGAGAACCAAAGAGAACCAACGTGAGTACCTAAGAGAGTGCAGTACCAAAGATAGGACCAAAGGGCCTTTATCAGCGCTGCCTGAGCTCCGCAGGCGCCAGTCTCACTAAAATACTGGCTGGAATTGGCAAGAATTTCACCTCCAGTGAGCCGGACTTGTTGGTGTTGGCGTCCAGCCAGAGAAGCGTAGGTGATGAAGGTAAGCCCAATAGTTCCCAGAACTAGGGACTCGAGCGTTGAAAAGTGAGCAGTGGTTGAAGAAGTTGAGAGATATAACCTTCGGGAGCAACTTAGTATGATTTTAGAAAGTGCAGGCTAAGGAATAAAGACGCTACACATAGTTTTGCAGAATGAGTCAGTGAGAGAGAGAGAGAGAGAGAGAGAGAGAGAGAGAGAGAGAGAGAGAGAGAGAGAGAGGAGGAAAAAGAGAGAAAGATAATGCAGGGCCTTATCGAGTAGTAGCGGGAGAGAGGTAGATTTATAAAGACAGAGATAAAAAGATAGGCAAACGTACAGAAAGACAGAAACAGGCAGGTAGAGAGACAGGCATATTAGTACTACGCAGACATAGAGAGAATTGACAGGGAAACAGACAAGTCCCAAGAAATAAGTATAGTTAGTACATGGTGAGAGACAGTGAGGACGGGAAGCATTTGAAATAAATGTCTTCCTTCTTTATCCTTTTCCTGCATGCCACCCCATTCTTCAGATAATGCTGCCTCCTAGTGTTTGACGATTTTAAAAAAATCTTCTTTTATGATGACAGTTTAAATTCTTTTACTTTTTTGTCCAAAAGTGTATTTTTTACCAAAACATCAACTACAAGAAAATTTTAAAGCCAGATAGTTTTTAACAACAACAAGCAGCAACAACAACAAGAGCAACATGAGCCAACAAATCAACAACAAGTACAACAGCTACAAATCACCAAAGAGCCAAACATGAAACATATCCGTCAATAAATTATAAAATAACAAGTCCTTGAAGGATAAAAACAACAGGCTGCCAACCTAAGCAGCCATATAAGTGTACAATTTTGCCCCTCCCCCCAAAAAAAAACAACAAAACAACAACAAACAAACAAAACAAAAAAAAACAAAAAACAAAAAAAAAAACAACAAAAAAAAAACAAAACAAACACAAAAACAAACAAACAACAAAAACAAACAAACAACAAAAACAAAAACAAAGAAAAGACCAAAACATTTTTGACGTAATGTCAGCAGCTACAAACGAATGACACCAATATGAATGACACTATAACGCATGACACGAAAGATACACGTGTAACGTGACTCACCTCTCTCTGCTTGCAGGGACATTGGTCAGGTTGACGTAGTTTGAGCGAACGCTGCGGAGGCTGGCGAGAATCTGGGCGAACGGCGTCACGATAAGATCCTCCGCGTGCCTGGAAGAGTTAAACAGAGTGAAAGTCTTGCGCTTCGACGTCGACGAGGAAGAGGAGGAGGAGGAGGAAGGGCCAAAGGTAAAAGCGGACCCCTTGTCGGACTTATCCGTCGAGGACTTCCGGTTCTCTGTGGAACTTTTGCGTCCACCAGATCTCCCGGACTCCCCTTTCTTCCCGTTCTTGTGGAACAGGGGGGAAAGGAAGTTCAGCTTCTGCATGGTTGTGTTAGGGGGGAGGGGGGTACTTTTGGGTGTATGGGAGAGGTTATGGGCGAGGGCTTGGAGATTGAGTCACGGTCGATTAAGATGGGCACAACACTTTGGGGCGAGTTAAAAGGTTAGGATTTGGGATACATTTGAAGTGTTATGGGCTTTTTAAGCTGGTGAAATATTTAGTTGGGTAAATGTGAGGATATTGTTGTTATTTAAGATACGTCAGTTTGAGGATGTGGTCAATTTCAGGCCAGCATTGTGTACCACCTAATCTCCGCGACAAATCTGGAGCATTTTCTGGCAAGCCTATAACAGCTTGGTACATTTGGTGCTGCTTCTGATGTAGAGGGGAGTCACAGATTGGCAAACTGGTAGATGTTATGCTGGCACCAGGGTAACACGCACAGTCCAGGCTTTCACCTATTGGTGCTACATTTTCGAGGGTCGTGGTTACATAGTATGTTCTGCTGATGGGCCGATAAGCGGCTACTGGTCACACCAAATCTCATCACTAATGTTCCAAGCGTTCAAAGATGAAAACTGATCTAACTATCATTGCACACGTTCAGATCACTGCAAAGAGCGCGCCTAGTTAAGCTAGAGTAATAACTTTCATCTGCGGGTTACTCTAAAACACAGGATTAATGTTTTGTCTGATGATTGTTTTGTTTTTTCCAGCATCACCAGCGGCGAAATTGGAAAATTTCTGTTTCACTTCATACAAACAAGCGATATTTAGGTGTTTTTTTTCCACACAATTTTAATGAAAGATCCATAAATTTAATTTTTTTTCTTCTCTAAAGCGGGGGCGTTGAGTTCATTCGCCATATATATCCAGGAAATATGCAGCTAATTCTCTGCACAAGGAAAATACAAAATGTGTTATATAGCATCCTCATCATTGAAAGGAAGGACATAATTTGACTGCTTAATTAGGTCTTAATGAATTATACGTTTTTACTACTCGGAGACCATCACACAAAAGGACTCTTTCCATTCATTTTCTTTATCAGTTCTACATAAAAACACAGGATGAAGACTGTTCACATTGACACTGGCAGAATACAACAACAGAAATTAATTTCTTTCATGGATTCAATAATATTTTAAGCAAAGTTATGAACGGCGTTTTTTTCCAGATACCGTCCTAAGTATTTGAAAAAACTAATAAAGGCGATTTTAAAACAAAGGTAACGGCATTTAGAAAAAAAACCAAACATTGTCTTCTCTCACAGCAAACAGGTCTAGCTTGAGGTTGAATATAACCTGAAGGAATTCATCAAGCAACCAATAAACGGGGGAGTGATACTTCTAGAGGAACCTCACGGCAAATCCCGAATCCACCCAAGTGGGGTCCCCAGACTGTTGTATTAAGCTATCTATCTCCTCAAGGCGGTTCAAGTTGTTCTACAGAAGAGACCCCTTCAATACATGCTCACTCACCAGCCGCAAACCTGCTAGCGCCAACATTTACTCAGTCGATCTTTTCCATTTGCTCGCTAGTTTTATGTCTCTCGTTCTTTCTTTTACCTCCCTTATCTCTCAATCTCTTTCTCATCTACATATGCATGTCTGTCTGTCTATCGTCTCACTCAGCCTTCGTCTGTCTGTCTCTGTCTGTATGTCTCTCTTTCTCTCTCTCTCTCTCTCTCTCTCTCTCTCTCTCTCTCTCTCTCTCTCTCTTTCTCTCTCTCTATCCCTCTATCCCTTATCTCTCCCTAGTGTAGAAATGTCACCTGTGTATCACCCTCACCCACCCTCCTGTTTCCCCAAAACTCTCTCCATAGACATGCCTGCCTGTTTGTCGCACTCTTATCGATCCCTACTGATCCTGTATTGAGCACCTTTATCCCCAAACCTCTTATTTTTTTAATCCACCCATACCCTAAAACACCCAAAGTCCTTTCATTTATTACATGTATCACATCGCATTTTATCATTTTAATTATTTTTTTTCTGTTGCTCTTTCCAAATCTGATTTACATCGGCTTTCCCAACAAGTATTGATTACCGCCCCTCTGCCACTCTTTCGACTTGACCGGTGTGGGTCTCGGTATTGTGGGACACGGAACAAGATCAATATTCGATGTGGCCCAAGCGACAGCCAACCTGCAAACCTTCTCAGTCTCAAAAGGCAGACCAACCCAAGTCCACAAGCTTAACCTAATTTGTTTCATACAGTTGTATGGTTTGTTAGCGTAGTCTGTCAACACACAAATACTTTTACTTTCCACAAGATAAAGATCAGGTAACACGTTTGATAGGTATAACCCAACAACAGCAGCAGCAGCAGCAACGACAGTAACAACAACTACAACAATAACAACAATAACAACAACAACAACAACAACAATAACAACAACAACAACAACAACAACAACAACAACAACAACAACAACAACAACAACAACAACACAATTAACAACCCTGGTAAAAATAATAAAATAAATGAAACTAATTCAACAACAATATCAATAACAGACATAAACAGTGATAATGATTAAAAAAGTTCACACAATATACCCATCAGTAACAAAATGACAAGTGACAAAATGCGATCAAGCCAATGAACTTAGCACGTCATCATTTTAAAACCCCCAGTGGATTATAGAAAAATAACAAAGGAAATGAAGTCACACACGGCACTTAAAAAGTAAAAACGTAAACACAATCAGTCTCCGCATTCATCGCTTCAGTACAGGCTGTGCGTTCCACAGGACGATATCTGATGACATAATCACGTGGGATTTTCTCATCACTCATTGGCTCAGTGAGTATGACATAGAGTCTTGATTGGACGTCCGTACACACTCCCTTAACTACCGTCATGATTTTCACTACGGGCCTCTTGGCAAAACCTGAGACCGAGCAGTACCAGGGATGTTGTGGAACGAAGAACAAATCATTGATTAATTCCTGCGTGATGCCAAAACGCGGATCCAAACATGGCAACTGTGCGCCAAAATCCGATGCAATTACGCATTTTTGTTTCGATTTTGGCTTTAAAAATGCACACTCTCATAGTTGTTTGGGTTGGCATCTCTGTTGACTGTGATTAGGCTTGCCAGGTTAGATAATAGTGACTAACATTTTGGCCACCCCTCCCATCTCGTTTTTTTATGTTTTATTACAAGACGCATGGATGTGCAAAGCTCGGGAGGAGAGCCTAAATTTTGTGAATAATGTTCATATGTTATTATGTTGATATTGTACTTTATGCACTAACATCAGGTTTTGTAATCACCATCGTAACATTGGACCTATTATTATTATTATTATTATTATTATTATTATTATTATTATTATTATTATTATTATTATTATTAT
>RQTK01000248.1:156217-173206 GCA_003991915.1 Elysia chlorotica
ACCCCCCCCCCTTTTCCACATACACACACACTTTCACCCCCAACCCACCTACTGAAAACGCGCTACCCCCCTCTCTAGCCTTCTAGCCTTGTAGCCTCCTCTAGCACTCGGCCTCGGTACCGACACTACATCTAGAGGCCCTGACGTTATAATAATAGTAATTCATAATCGGCCGTTTATTGACGTCAGCGCGCAATCAGGGGAGGCAAATCAAAGCCCCAGCTCCCCAATGGCCGGATGGGGATAACGGATATTGTGTTCTCTCCATCTCTCTCTCTGTCTCGTGTCTCGCTATTCATTTATGTCTCCTTCCCCATCTCTCTATATCGCTCTCCATCTATCTCCACTTTTCCTCTCTTTCCATCTCGCGATTCATTCATCTCTCCTTTCAAACTTTCCATCTTGTTCTTTATCTCTCTCTACTTTATCCCTCTATCTATCTATCTCTTTCCTCCTGATCTTATCTTCCTTATCTTCACAATTCTTCATTCTCTCTCCTTACGCCCTCTATCCATTTCGCTCTTTATTTCTTCCTCCCCCTTCTTTCTATCTTGCTCTTAACCCCTCTCTCCTTCCGCATCTCTTCAAATAGTTCCTTAGTCCTTTCTCATTCACCCTCCCTGTATCTTTCTCCCTACATCTGAAGCATTCGCTCAATAATTAGACATGCTTTCTCTTTCTATCTTTATCTCTCCATTTCTCAGCACGCATATCCCATTTTCTATCTGTGTGTGTGTATGTCTCATTCTCTCTCTCTCTCTATCTCTCTCTCTCTCTCTCTCTCTGTTATACCAGAGCATTGATGCTAAGACTTCTTTGGTATATTACGACCAATAAGCTAATTGTGGCAAAACAGGGCTTTCTAACAACCAACTACATGACTACTAACTTTCAGAATGCTGAGAGGTCTAGACTTCATTTAATTTGGAACTCTGTACAAGACCACTCTAGAACCAAAGGAGGAAAGCAACACTCTTTATCGCTTGATTTTATCACACATATCAAATATACTAATGATGGTGCATTTTGTACAATTTATATATAACCTTACATAATGTAATGGAAATTGCTGCCATAGACTCGCCAATTAAGTCATTTAGAATTGTATTTGCAAAGTATTTGACATTTGTTCTAATGTATGATTGGATGTAGAAGAAAAAAGACCCTCCCAGAAAATGCATGACAAAAATTCAACACAGAAGATTTTATTCTTGAAAACAGCTTTCAAGTCAACAAAAGCTGACAGCGGAAATCTGTAAAACTCTTTACATTGAAAGGTTACGAAATATAACTTGGTTAAAGGAAAGACCCATATCCATCGCTTTGCGGATTTTAACCTCAAATTTGAAAAGCATCAGTCTACTCGTACGTTTTCTTTATTCCATGTGAGATTACCGTACGTATCGCGTTATCATAAACTTAACAGACAGCCTTTGTAACGGCACAGAATTTACTGGCACTACACGAAGAAATGGAATAAATTTCCGGAATGTGACATTTGTGCTATGAAAATAAATCTCAATAAATTGAAACCAGATTAAAAAAATTCTTTTTCACCATTTTAGTAATATGATGACACAGATACCGCGCTATAATTACATGAGTAATTTTGGCATTCAAGATCGGCATTTGAGGAAACTATCCTCACAGTAACAGGCTCAAAGAGAAACGAAATGGAATTTTGACAGTTTCCTAAGAAGTTCATATGTTAAAAAAAAATGTTTCCAACATCACGACGCCGGGTATATTCAGCGATTTCTTACGTTCCATGATAAGAAGAAATAGAAGAAAACCAGGAGAAGAGCAAGATTAACGTGGTGACTGAAAAATGTCAACTATTTTGCGAATTAGCGCTAAAGAGTTCCAGGATGAAACAGGATGTTCCGGCGGACCCAGAGGTGTGAGGAGATTTTCTCCACAAAGAAGAGTTCCTCGCGAGCGCCGACCAGACGCGTCCGGTGACATGTTAGAAACAAGTCCCCCCGAGTGGAAAATGTCTCGGAGAAAATCGATGTCTCCGCCCCGACCACGACAGAAAATTGGATAAAATCCCGTCAATTTAACGGGCCCGTCCTCCCTGGTCTCCTAGTCTGATAATGTTCCCTTTTATCCTATTTTATCCCGTGCTGCTTCACTGGTGGAGATGATCCCCTTCCATGTACCTTTTACGGTTTTACATGCACATTATAGGATAATTTCCTTGGGATTACAGCTGTGGCTAGGACGGTATGGACAGAGAACTAGGCGTAAAGAGCCGGGTTTTTTTTTAAAGAAAGAAACAAACAGTAGATATGTTTAAGATGACTCTATAAGAACGTACAGGGGTCAAGGTATTTTCTGTAAAATTGGAAAGAAAAAAACAACGGAAACAAAAATAGGCTTGTGGTAAAAGGAGCTCTTGAAATATCTATCTAATGAAAATTCTAATATTCAAAGCAGCAGATAAAATTTTTTCAATCGTGATGAGAAGTCTACTTTTCCAGCCCCTTCCTATTTTTTCGCCAACACTGCTGTAATATGTGGCTGATTACAAAGCACACTAGCCTTGCGGAAAAAGCTGATAAAGTGGAGTAACTTGATATCGCAGCAAGATCAATGAGACGATTGTATGTAATCACACAGAAGGCATGAGATGGTTTTGGTTTTGTATTGAAGAATTTCAAACTTACTTCTCATTTAACACCTAAGTTACACAACAGATCCTAAACAGTGCCGGATGAAGAAGGTCTACGTTTTGCTTCCATTGTTACAAAAAAAAAAGACTTCAGGGAGCAAAGAAGCATGGAGGAATAAAGATTCGACAACTGCAGAACTAACACCTGATCAGTAATCAGTTATGATATATAAAGATAGTAAAGAAAATAAAGACTCGGTGATCTCTTGTTCTCTGCTTGGCAAACAAAAGCCAAGCGTAAAGCATACCTTGTGAAAGGCGTCTCCAGCTGACGAGGTGAGCGGCCGGTCCACATTATTTGTCGAGTGTGTTACTCACAAAATGGGCAATCCATGACAGAGCCACTCACAGCAATGTAGATCTAACTAAACTTGTCAGAGGACAAAGCAAGTGACGCCCTCCACAGCACATCTTGTGGCGCGTCCTCCCACATCAAACATAGTCCAGCTCCGAAACACAACAAGTCATATCTGGTTAACTTTCATCTGCAAGGTATTTATACCATACAAATTGGTATAATCCGAGAGAAAGGAAATATTGACAGCCACTATTAAAGGAAAACCAAGATTCACTTTTGAATATTGGCTCGATAAACAAAAAAATGTATCTCTAAGATTTCATGTAACAAGCTCAGCTATGTGTCAAGTCGAGCTCGGCGCAGTAGAATGGTGATCTGTATAACACCAGTGACAGCTTTCTCTTGACTGACGACAAGAAAAAAGTGCTATTGTAGAAGTGTAATTTTTTAGGACGTCAAGCAGTGTGATTCGTGCCAACAGTTAAAGGGACAACAGCAAAGCGTGTAGCTTGAATGTCCTGACTGATTCGAGATGAACAGCCACAATCTTGTATAGATCTAGATATGTGAGCCTTTGGCCCGTCAAAGAAAAAAAGCCCAAGAGGAAAGAGCTACACTGCGTTCAAGCTCCGCTGAATTTCCAACCAGATTCTCTACAAAAACGACTCCGATTCATTTCAATCTTGTCCTCTCAGAAAAAAGGGGCAAGATAAAAGATTGGTCCAATGTGCAAACCATACAGCGGCAACCAGTAAAAGATATTTTGGCCTGTGAAAAAAAAGCCAACCCCCCGCATAATATCGGGCGACAAAGCGAGGCCTGGTTTTGTGTACGGTCTCAGTCAAGTCGTCAGAGCCTTCTTACCGCACTTTGATGACGCCAGTCGCATGGCAAGCTAGTCGGCAGGCTAAAGCACCACTCTTGTTCGGGGGACATTAGGCCTGGACAAATGGGAGGGAAATTTTTCCAATCATGGCACCTCTCCGAAAAGGAGAGAAAAACTAAAGATCACCGAAGGCAGCAACTAACTTGCAAAGTGCAAAGCAGGGCTCAGGACAAAGGACGGCAAACATCGGGGCAAGAGCTACGGGCTCGGGGCGCCCAAAGCTTTCACTGGAGGCCCAGGCTGCGAGTCGATGGGGTGCCTCCACCACCATCGATTTCTAATAATTCTCAGCGCCGGCCAAAAGGCACGCCAGTGATATCGATAGGAAAATGAAAACTTTTGACGTATTGAGGCTTCAAAGGAACGGGCGCGCACAAAAAGGTTTCAATAGATTGGAAGACTTAAGGCAAATGTTATTGGCGGTAAGGAGGGGGGCCGAGATATTAAAGAGCTCAATGTACGGAAGATTTAAGAAGGGGAAGTGGGGGGTGGGGTGGAGGAGTAAAGTGTGTACATGTGTAATTTTTTTATGTAAGACAAAAAGTGTAAAAAAAACCTGTGACTGAGAGTGTATCGTACACGTGAGTGATAGTAAATTATGAAGCGAGCGCTAGATAAAAAAAATGTATAGACAGTCTATGTCGTGGTTATTAAAGATACGAAGATCAGGAGACAAAAAACCCCGATAAACATATCAACCCCGATAAACATATCAGGACAATTTAGGTACTATACAAAAAGAAGATTTAAAAAAAGCTACAAAAGCGAACATGAATACTACAGCTCCTGGTAAATCTAACGTTAGTAACTTGCACTCAAATTAACCAAGGATAACTATCGGATAAGTATGACATCAAAGATTTTAGCAAACCGGTGCAACTTTTTATTAAAAGACTAGGCAAGAAAAAAAAAGCCAATATAAAGCTAAAATACACCTAAGTTATGACTATTGAAATATCGCCTTATATGCAATGCGGTAGACAGTTATATAACAGTGGTACAGACGCACTTGACAGCTCAGTCGGTAGAGACGTGGACTTACTAGCAATAGGCTCTAGGTGCGATCTACCCTTTGGGCCCAATAATCGGTTTACAGGAATAATTATTCGCCGTCTCTATATTGAGTCTTTGGAAAACGATATGGGGGTGGGTAAACATTATCAAAGACGTCAGA
This sequence comes from Elysia chlorotica, assembly GCA_003991915.1. Lineage (NCBI taxonomy): Eukaryota > Metazoa > Mollusca > Gastropoda > Plakobranchidae > Elysia > Elysia chlorotica. The sequence goes on from RQTK01000248.1 coordinate 161,250, forward strand.
TAATTTTCAATTACTTCCAATCAGTTATGGGCACAAGGCCAGAAGGCCCTGTGGATTGGGGTGGGCTAAATGGAGAGAAAGCTCTGGTGTACTAGCAATTAAATACTACTTTGCTGGCGTCCCTCATGATTCTAGAGGGAAAAAGAAATAAAAAAAGGGGGGGGGGGTTAAAATCGATAACTAAAATAACAGATCAGAGAATAAAACACTGAAGGACATATGCATAAGTACATTGAAACAGAGAAACGCATATATTAAATGCAGTGAGAGGGATATAGATAAACAGGCGATTAGATATTGTATATGTAAATAGATAGACATACATGTTGAGAGAAAGAATAAAATAAAGCAATGGAGTGATAAAGAGAGCTAGAAAGAGAGAGAGAGAGAGAGAGAGAGAGAGAGAGAGAGAGAGAGAGAGAGAGAGAGAGAGAGAGAGAGAGAGAGAGAGAGAGAGAGAGAGAGAGAGAGAAAGAGAAAGAGAAAGAGATACGGCAAAGAGCGAACGTGAGTGAAAGAGAGATAGATAGACAGAAAGTCAGACAAAGAGACATACATAAAGTAATATATAGGGAGGATCAGTGTAAAATGTAAACTAAAAAAAGATTCACCGTGTGTATCAAAATACAAAGCATATGTTTTAAAAGCCAAAGCTTTGGCCAAACGCTTTACTTAATGGCTCTACTTTAAAGGTTGACCAGACCAATGATGCTATTAATATCATCCGCATCTATCCTGTTCCTTCTATATTGTTCAGGTAAAAACAGTACCTGGTGCCATAGAATGAGAAAATAGCGGGACCCGAAACAGCCACTTACGCTTTCGCACAAGCCATGTTGACCCTGGATAATCTGAACCGCTTTGATTGGTTTCGATAACCGATAAGGGGTCATAATTATTGGTTGGCCTACAGGTTGGCTTTGCTCTAAAAGCCTTTTTCTTGTTTCTTCTCACAGCTAACTGTGATATTGATAAAACTATATAGAGGAAAGAGGCTAGAGCAAAGCGCAAGAGACGCGGTCGATTTGTGCTATAGAGTTGTGGGCTCTATAGACAGCTAGTTTCCCCACTGGGAGAATATTTAGAACTGCATGATATTCCATCAATAGAAAGTAAATTTACGCCCATATCTCGGTAATTTTAGGGAAATCTAGAGCACTTGAACTAGTTAAAGATCACAACAGCTAAAAAACTTTGTCTTGTGTGATGAGCATGGGATGGGAAAGTAAACAACGGAGATTTAAGAGAATGCTGTTTCAGATTTATTAGGGACCTTAGGAAGAAAAAATTCAAATGCAGAACAATCATGAATTCCTTCATTTTTAAAGCTGCGAAAAGAAATTATCCAATAGTTGTAGAATTACAAATTCAATTCAAGTTTTGGGTTTGCAGATGGTGGTGCCATTAGGAAGAACAAAGATCTATTCTGATAAATTGAAGAAACTCTAAAATTTTTTTGGCCATAAATGAAAATAAATAAATTCTAACCATACGCGAAGATTTACTATTAGCTGAAATAAAGGCGGCAACACATTAGATACCTCACAAACACTCGCAGAACCAAATCAAAAAGCCCACCCAAGGACTCATGTTTTATGAATTCATATCTTTATCGCTTTTTTTCTGCGAAAAACGTTTTGTAACAAAATCATTTAATTGAATAAATAAATCACACGCAACATCCAAGGCCCTTAAATATATAAAATGAAAATAGGGGATAAAACCGCTATGTGGAAACAAATCACTGTTTAGTCTAGATTTCTATTGAGAACAGTATGGAGCAGAGAAATATTTGTTTACAATAAGCTAGACTGGTCTGGGGACACTGGGAACTGCTTTGCCCTTTAATGCCTTATTGAAAGGAACTAATAAGGTTAAACACACCCTATACTATTGGAGGAATGCGAAAAGAAATCGAAATATATACGAAATATTAACAGGTACATAAAGGAAAGGGTAATAGCATTTCGAGGCAGCAAAACTACTTTTTTTATCCGCTCACTCCTCTCTCTCTCTCTCCAAATTTACCCCATATGCTTGTCTGTGTATTTATCTATATCTATCTTGGTCTGTTTCTTTCAAGAAGTCTCTCGGTTAGTTAGTTTGTCAGTCATTCTGTCCCTCCCCCTTCTGTTCTTTTTCTTCTTTTCCTCTTCCCCTCCATCTCCAACACCTCCTTCTCCTTCTCCTCCTCCATACAGTTTCTTCTTCTTCTTCTTCTTCTTCTTCTTCTTCTTCTTCTTCTTCTTCTTCTTCTTCTTCTTCTTCTTCTTCTTCTTCCTCTTCTTCTTCTTCTTCTTCTTCTTCTTCTTCTTCTTCTTCTTCTTCTTCTTCTTCTTCTTCTTCTTCTTCTTCTTCTTCTTCTTCTTCTTCTTCTGTCTTCAGGTTGAGAGCATTGCAAAAACAAAAACAAAACAAAAACAAACAGAAATCCTGAATGTTTATCAATCCGCTAGCATTATTAATTATAACAGTAATAAAAACAGTATGCGTCCCAATTTGTAGGCTATACTTAATGCCAGGTGTAAAGAAAGTTCCCCTCAACGTCCGATGATGTGAATTTAACAACTTTAAATGTACTGGTGAAGTACAGTCATGTAGCAGTAAATAACTATAGGCCTGGATCTCCAGCTACTGAAATAGCTAGTCCAGGTGGCGATATTGACCAAGGTACATGGATTAGCATTAACAACGTTGCCGTGTACAGTCGCTTTGAACCGACTTACGTCCCAATTCGATCTAGTGCTGGTCCCAGGCATTGAATAAGAGGGATATAATTACACCTCCAGTCGTAATCACCTCGGGTGTATTGATCTAAGTAACAGCAACAGTAGGAATATTAGTTCAAGTATTAGGGGTAGTAGTAGTGGTAGTAGTAGTAGTAGTAGTAGTAGTAGTAGTAGTAGTAGTAGTAGTAGTAGTAGTAGTAGTAGTAGTAGTAGTAGTAGTAGTAGTAGTAGTAGTAGTAGTAGTAGTAGTAGTAGTGGTAGTAGTCGCTATTTTTTAAATTTTGTTCAAACTAGGGTTCTATCTTATTCCTATCGCAATCTTCTGAAATTTTTTCACAAATTAAAGCGTCATTTTTATAAAAGAAATCTTTGACTGATATTGGCGCTCTAAATCCTGGCCTTCCAAAGCCCCAGTTTAAAGCTTAGTATGAGTAAAATTTATCAACCATGCTTATTGATGAAATGCCCAGAAAATATTTAAAAAGAACCGTCCAAAATTACATGCCTTTAAGTGTTTAATATCTACAAAAGAAACTGAAAGTATTTCTACTTTAAATCGTAAAACAAAATAATAATAATAATAATAATAATAATAATAGTAATAATAAAAAAAATTGTATTAATAATGACAAAAATAATAATAATAATAACAGCGATACAGATTTCAATATTGATTTTAATAACAATAATATCAAAGATAAAAATGATACGGGATAATGTAAATGGTTTACGTCACTAGTTCGTCACAGGATTGAAATTACCATTACAACTTTCGATATGGATGGTTGAACATACGCAAACTGCTGACGACTGTTATAATCAAATATTAAAGACAACCTTTAACGTGAAATCATGACACACATTGGCAAATAACTTCAAATTTCAAAGGACTCCAGAATAAAAGAAACTGAGAACATGTTTGAGAGAGGTTTTGTTAAGATCTGAGCAAGGGCATAACATACGTAAATTAGCTTATTCGACGCAAGTCACTTTCACAAATGCAAATGGAAATTTCAAAAAAAGATAGAAGCCATAAAAACGCTCACGAGATTTATGAAAGCAGGTAAAGACGTATATATATTATCTATATTGTGATAGACAGCGTGAAAGAATTAAATCATACGTTGCTTTCTCAGACAGAAGCCCTTTCTATTGATTACATGTTTTTCAATCTTCTTAACAACGCAAAAATAATATACTGGGCGTTTAATGCCGTCTAGACAACATGCGTAACTACGGCTAAAATAAACTGTCCAAAACTTATGTAGATAATGTTATCAAAACATATTTAAAAAAAAACAGGTAAGACATATCCATGAGAGCTTGCATTATCAGACTGTACCCAGTTGTACTTCATTTAATTAGTTTTGTTTGGTAATTATATTTCTCAATCCTAGACAACAAGAACAAAAAGTTGAGAACAATTTTATTTAGTTTAGTGATGTTAATAACCCCATACTGGTCTAGATGTTTTTTCCTAAAGCTATTTCACGCAAGAATAACAAAAACAACAACAACAACAACAATGAATCAAATAACACAGAAAACCGGTACCCCCACCCTCCTTCAAAATACCTAAAGAGCGGAACAAATACACACAAAAACATATGCATACATACATACATACTACAACAATACCAAGAACAGTCCTACAATATGGAATAACTTGACAAGAAAATGTCGGCCTGTCTGATACATACATACATACATACATACATACATACATACATACATACATACATACATACATACAAAAAAACATACAATAAATACAAACATACATACAGAAATACATGCCCCCACCCTCCTTCAAAATACCTAAAGAGCGGAACAAATACACACAAAAACATATGCATACATACATACATACTACAACAATACCAAGAACAGTCCTACAATATGGAATAACTTGACAAGAAAATGTCGGCCTGTGTGATAGGAAACCTAAAATATTAAAATTCAAGTAGGTAAGCTTATGTTTAAGGGGTGGTAAAAACGAACCAAAACAAATAGCCGCATCAAGGAACGATATAAGCACCTATGCCTCCTTGAAAACCAATTATTTAAGTCAATACAAAATCACACCAGAACAGCACTGTGTTTCAAATGCTAATATTCCATCCAGGGTGGCGAAAAAACCAACACAATAGATTATCACTGATGAGACCAGGGTACTTAAACACAGTAAGACACAACTTGTAACTCGACCACTCCGAGTTGTCGACTGCTAGTGCTAGCGACACTCGCCTTCCATCAGTTTTACCAGAGTGTAACACAGCAGGCCTTGATTGCCTCTACACTGCAAGATTACAGATCCGGCATTGTTATTGTATTGATCCTTTCAAATATTCAGTGCACTCGAATCCAGATCTACATCCACTCGTGTCTGAATGATTTAGTTCTATGTGAACGTTTCTATTCGACACTTTTCCTTGCGCTACTGGAGTGCGTCTTTATTAGCTCGCACTGGCGTCGCGATGCGGGTGCACGACAAAAGTGCGACACTTGTCGACTCACACACAGGCCTCGGCGACAACAATGACCTGGAGCGTGCAATATTGCTATTGCTGTGTCAGTGTGATTGTGTATTTACATTCATCCCCGAGTCTATACTAATAGCTTTAATAATTGTAATGATTAGCATTGTAGAGCGAGAGAGGGCGAGTCCCACTGCTGGGCTTACACCTAGAGCCTAGGCTAGACCGTGGCGGAAGGTGGGTGCCCACTCCACCAAAAGCTGGGAAGGTTAATGCTTCCAGTCTTCCACTAGCACCAGGCTTAAAGTCTGCGGATTGAGGAATTCCAGGCAGATCTCTCAGTCTCAGTGTCCGACCCTCGCCTTCATTGACGCACGGACAAGGTCTGAGGCGAAGGGGGTGGGTAGGAGGAGGGATGAGGAGGGGGGAGTAGGGGGAGAGTTGAGGGTCAGCGAGAATCGGGAAGGATGTACGATATTGCTAGTAATGTATAGAAGCAGAGAGAAAACTAATGGATGGGGTGATTGGAAAGTGAATAAATCAGAGAACAGTGAGTTCGTGAAACAAAACAACCCAGAAGACGTAACAATTTTGGTGGAGATGTAGAGAACAAAAGGAGTAAAAAGAGAAATAGTCGGATAGATATATATGTTGTGAGAGAGGCCGAGTATGAAAGGTAGTGATAGAGAAAATCAGTAGGGACTAAGTGAGCATTGAGGGATGTTACATACAGACAACATTGATTGATTAAATACCATAAAATTAAGCAGGTTATTATTTGTTCGAAAAAAAAACCCCAACAGGTTTGTGTATGTGTGAAAGCTTGCAGGTGTATTTCTTGAAAATGATAACAAGGGTCAAAATGGATAAACAAAAAATACAAACAAAAAAAAAGGAAAAAAAAATGTTTCATGTTGACAAGTGATAAGTGTGGAGGAAATATACCTTGATTATGCACGTGCATGCTCTAAGAATAGATATGTACCAGTTTGGATAGGACGCACAGCGAAACAAAGAGAATCTCTCGTAATAGAATGAGGCGAAACATGATAATCAAATTGAATGAGAGATAGAGAGAGAGAGAGAGAGAGAGAGAGAGAGAGAGAGAGAGAGAGAAACAAAGGGAGGGAGAGGGAGAAAGAGGGAGAGACAGAGTAATTGAGCCATTATGATCATGGTATTAGCGTTTATATTATTAAGTCACAGAAGAAGGAAAGGAATGAAAGATTGACATCTACAGGGACAAAATGAAAAGAAGAGCATGATCTGGTATGATACAGAACGAAGGGCTGTAGAACTTGATGAATCTGATGAGAGATTTGGTCTGGGTGGGGCTGACCTAGCATACCGGCATGATGCTCAGTAATTACTACAGCACTTACATCAAAGGTGAGAGCCAGCCAACTAATGGCAATTAGACCTGGGCCTTGCTTCCAGCACCGTGTGCTTCCTCTAATCTCAATTAGAGCCCATCGACTCATTATTTTCTTCATAGTTATAAGAAGTCTCATGTACTGGTGGTCCAGATCTTATAAAAACAATATATACTGCAGGAACGCCGTTACAAATGTACACACGGGTGTTTAAAATAGGATTAACCTAAATAAAACCAACTCTACTACTAACTATTATTGCTGTTCAAGCTTCTCACTGGTTATTTTTTTTTTTACAGTTTTATTTTTTCATCGTCAGTAACCAAAAAGAAGTGCCTTTTTAATGATACACTGTATTATATGAATTTCGAATCTTTATGTACGTAGATGGGTAGAGAACTCGAAAATGTTTTGAAATCAAATACGCTGTAAAAAGGATTTAGGTATGACAAACCCGTTAAACGAAAAGCTAGATGTAAAGAACTCTAGATGCAGCACAGGAATGAATCTCAACAGTTTTGTGGTGGTAGTAATCGTAGTAGAAGTAGTAGTAGTAGTAGTAGTAGTAGTAGTAGTAGTAGTAGTAGTAGTAGTAGTAGTAGTAGTAGTAGCAGTAGCAGAAGCAGGAGCAGGAGCAGCAGCAGCAGTAGCAGCAGCAGCAGTACTGTGTTTAACACTATTCAAGGAGGTTCATTATGATTCGAATTCTTATATAACAAAAACGTCCCTTCGTAATAATAGCATGTGGTGGGGACGGAGCAGTGAGATAATTACCACTCCACATGTATGAAAACATAGTGGGAGTAACTAGCTAGTGACATTTTTTTTATTTCAACAGAAATTAAAAAAAAAATTAGATCTACATGCTTGTGAGAGGAGATAAGTGGACACACATACACAAGGGTCAAGGTAAGCTAGCCGTGGTCTTGGAGGAGCTGGCTGGACGTCATGGTGACTGACCATGGCATCGAGGAAGCCGCGAGGGCCGCGAGGGACGTGATAGGCTATAGGGACGGCCCACTAATGAGCATGTCATGTTAAGATTCGTTCGAGTCTGGGTGTGAGTGAGTGAAGGCTGACAATATTCGCCAGGCCCTGGGCCGCGTGGTTAGGTCAGCCCTTGAATTGATCATTGATCTTAAGGGCTGGGCCTGGTTTGAGAGCGGCGAGGGAGAAGCAGGTTTTTCAGGTTGCTATAGGTGTTTTGGAAAGAAATATTGGTTATAAAACACACATTGCACGAGCAGGGTTTTTTGCCTTCTTTTGGCTCCTGAATATTATTTTGGTGTAGTGCTCTAATGCGGGTGGTAAAACCTGGGTCTTTGCCAACTCAGGCCTAAGGCCTGGTTAGTCCAGTTGCGCTTGGTCCAGTTTCTCAGAGAAATTAACCTAAATCTCCCACCTGGGAACAGAAGCCCTGCAGTACGTATTGCCTAAACCCACACACCGTCTGTCTTAGACCTTTAAGTAGCCACAAAAATTTCTTGAGGAGTTAAGTTCGAATTGTCGTTATGGTTTTCTTTTTTCAATCACTTCCATCGCTACAAGTTTTTGGAGTGTTAAGTTCCTCTCGTTACTATGATAGTAGTTATACTAAGATTGACTTTTACATTCGTAATTATGATAGTAGTGATACTAAGATTGACTTTTACACTGATTGTTAACGACTCCGATTGTTGAAAATGTTCCCTTAAGGCAGAAAACTAAGATCAAACGTGCTCGGTGATAAAAACACAACCACCAAGGGATACACGCCCCTACAACACCAACAAACACAAGACAAAGGACAAAAAAAACAACTAACAGCAAAAGTTCACAAAGATTTATATAAAAAAAAAACTGTTTACATTTATTACCCTGAAACACGGAACATAGCGTGTGTGTGTGTATGTGTGGTGAGAGGCAGTCGGCTATAAATCTAAATATCGAACCACTGCCCCGTCCTTTCCTTATCTAGTGACACCAGCTAGTTTCACAACCAAATTAATGACAGTGCATGTCTTAACAGTATTGACTCGGCTCAGATGCTCAAAACTTTTTAATGTTGGCGTTGATTCTCCTTGGAAGAAAATATTTCAAATATAATTTAAGTCTCACACCTCCGCCACTATCACAACCACAATCACCACGGTCGCTAAATCTCTTAGTCTTTAAAACCTGGTACCAATGCCTCTGAAGACAATAGAACATATAATATTAAATGAATCAATTGTTTTCAATAAGGGTACAGTCCACTCCACCCCCTTCCTTTTTATTTCTCACCCCCCCCACACACACGCACATATACACCCACATTGCTACACTTAAGGGTAAAGAAATAAAGGCTTTACAATAACTATATAAATAAGATTTAAATAATGTTCAAAATTTTAAAATAATTTGAAGGCATCGTTCCACTCGCCCCACCCCTACCCGCTGCTACTCTGCGTGGGTGAGAAGTTACAGCCTATTTAAAAATACATTATATCAAACAATTTGTAGGCACAGTACACAAGCCCCCTACCCCCCAGTCCAATCCACACATACAGAAACCTTCCTCTAAAAACCCCCCCCGCCCCTACTACTGTGTGGGTGAGGACTAGAAGATTTGTTATGTATTAAGATTAAATTTCGAAAAGCCCTCCCCTCCTCTTTTGAGGTCCATCAGACAACAGGCTGGAATTCTACTCAGCTTCAAAAACAGGGGGAGATGAGAGAAAAACGAGAAGTGGGAGGAAGAGGAGGATGAGGTGGAGAGGAAACGGGAGTGAGGGACGGAGGAGAGGTTTGAGAGGGGAGGGGGAGGGGGGAGCAAAGCAAAGTTATATCTATTGATCGATCGCCGGGTGAAAACTGAGATGAAGGAGGGAGAGGGAAGAAAATCCCCAGGCGCAGTTCGGCCCTAGTTCATAGGAATGTAAAGAAATTTTAAGAGGTTTCCATGGCAACAGCAAAGGTTGACTCGTCTGGCGCAGGCCGATAGGAAAAATGAAAGAAGACGGCGAATCAGAGCAGCAAATCATGGTTGTAATTTAAACCAAGAAATAAACGCCACGGCCATTAACATAGTCTTTAAAAAAAAATAACAGGGAAGTACGAAGTCCAGCAGTAAGAAAGCAAAAACCAATAGCTCACCTGTAACCAGACCGAGTAAACACGAATCAGAGTAGCAAATGGTTGTTGTAATTTTAAAAAAGGATTATGTGCGCTGACCATTGACGTAGTCTTTAAAAAATTGAATAATAAAAAGGATAAAAAGAAGAAAAGGAAGCAAGATTTATCCAGAAATAATCTAGAAAACTATTTGCAGAACCAAATGATGGGTGCATTTTAAACCCTACAAATAAATAAACACGGTGCCCAAAGGCACAATCTGTTAAAAATTCAACAAGTACCAAAGGGTAACGGGAAGAAAACCAACAACCAATAACAACTATTCTGTTGTAAAATAATCCACCAATGACAAAGTAATTAAATTTTGATTTTTATTATCTACGTTATTCGTCAATGGTGGCAAATCGCACGAGTAGTAGATAAAGTATTGATTGTAATCGTCAATGACAACACAAAACAAAACAAAACAACAGCAACAAACAAACGATAATAAAGATGAATAAAATAACGTATAAAACATGAGTTTGATATGTATAATAATAGTTAACAAAGAAATATTATTTGGTCCCCTTGATAAGTAAATGTTACCGATTTAACGTTATCAAATTAATCTTGGACACATACTTCCTTGGTGGTGAAGCAAATGTAGATTTTTGTCAACAATCAACCTTAAATGAAAGCCTATTTGAAGGCTTGCCTGCTGATAAAAGTAACAATCTTATAAGAGAAGGAAAGTGCCAAAACTTGTAAAGTTAAATTCAAATCGACAGAAAAAGATAGACGACCCAGTGGGAGCAAATAAAATAATAGTTGTGCCGAAATAAAGGGTCCTTGAGGACAATTCTAAAAGTACACTTATGCCTGTGTGTGTGTGTGTGTGTGGGGGGGGGTTCGAACCGCGACACTTCGGAATAGAAGTAAGTAACTAATGACTAATCGTCTGACGATACCATGTTATGTTGCCACACAGAGCTTCATAATGTTATGCGTTAAAACGGTATTACAGATGTAGTCGCGGCCTTGGAATCGCGGCCTTGGAGTTGGACATCCCGTGACTCTGTCGCGCTGGCAATCAGCGCAGTTCTCTCCTAACCGATGTCACAGGAACCCCCTGGAGAATATCTCCTGTAAATATCGTAGCGTGATTCGGAATCAGTTTCTTGTGTTCATGTGGTTCTAGAGCCCTTAGAGGTCTAGTTTGTGGGACCGTATCAAAGAACGGGTAACAGTCATCTATTTCAGGCTCAACTCAGGGGGTATTACAACACATGCGTGTTTGTATTTTCTGGTCATTAGGCATTGGTGGGAATAGAAGTTGTATTTGATTTTTGGGGTTCATGTTTGCATAAAAAATAGTATTTGTTTTCTAAGTCTCTCCGTGAAAGTGATGTCGCAATGAATGAGTGACAAAAGAGGGTTGAATGTGTGTCTGTCTCCTTTAGAAGGTGCTGTCACGATGGTCGACCAATGGGATATCGGTGGCTGTGCTGTCGCAATGAACAAAACAAGGGGCAAGAGTGGAAAGCACTCTATCTTTCTATCTCTATAGAAATGCTGTCCCAATGAATGAGAGACGGAGCAAAGTTGGATAGGACTATATCTTTCTATCTCTATAGAGATGCTGTCCCAATGAACGAGAGACGGGGCAAGGGTGGATAGCACTCTATCTTTCTATCTCTATAGAGATGCTGTCGCAATGAACAAAACAAGGCAAGGGTGGATAGCACTCTATCTTTACACCTCTATAGAGATGCTGTCGCAATGAACGAGAGACGGGGCAAGTTGGATAGCACTCTATCTTTACACCTCCATAGAGATGCTGTCGCAATGAACGAGAGACGGGGCAAGGGTGGATAGCACTCTATCTTTATATCTCTATAGAGATGCTGTCGCACTGAACGAGAGACGGGGCAAGGGTGGATAGCACTCTATCTTTGTATCTCTATAGAGATGCTGTCGCAATGACCGAGAGACGGGACAGTGAGTGCGCAATCAATACCTGGCTGGTCAGTGTCAACGTGACAGGCTTTCGACAGTTGGCAGGGTGCTCAGGGACAGGGGTTACAGCGGAGAGAGGAACATGCATGCACAACACAAGGACATGGCCACAAAAAGAAAAAGTGAAAACAAAAATTGATACAACAAGTTTGAATAGAGAAAACAGATATGGCATATGATAGGGGTAGGTATGGATTGAAACTGAGAAAGGGAACGAGAGAAACAAAGAAACGAGGAGAAAGAGAGACAGAGAGAGAGAGAGAGAGAGAGAGAGAGAGAGAGAGAGA
>RQTK01000248.1:176836-190438 GCA_003991915.1 Elysia chlorotica
GAGAGAGAGAGAGAGAGAGAGAGAGAGAGGGAAGTAGGAAACGAGAGTGAGTTTGGAGATAGGGATAGAGGGAGAGAGAGAAAGAGCGTGGTGTTGGCGTAACTATCTCTCATTCTCAGCCCCCGTGTGTTATCTAGATTATCTATTGGGCACCCAGCCTGGCTACAGTTCTACCTCACGGTGAGGACGGAGAGCTTACCACCTTCTTACTCTAAGTTCTAACGCTTTGCATGGAATGTCTTCCACAGCCAGGCCCGGTTAACTAAACCCCGGGGAGTCGTTCCACCTACCACAGGAATAGAGCGGCTACCAAAGTAAAATGGACTGCTATACATACAGTTATGTAATAGGCCATGGAGCTCAGTTGGAGTCATGAATTGATTGTTATTTATTTACAGGAAAAAAACTCTTTTCTAGTTTAAGGACTCATTGGTACCTTTAGGATAATCATTTACGGAGATGGTTCAAAAACTAACGTCTGAAATTGTACATGCTGCTGATAGTGAAAGAGCGACTCACTCGGTCACATCGTACTGACACTGATCCAACCAGTGGTGAATGAAATCCGAGAATTAAATTTGAGCGATCGTTTTCATGAACGAAGACCTCCTGAATAGGGAGGGCAAACGCTCTTATTTCCTAATCCAGCTTGAAAGCAACTCTAATGTTGCTAAGCTTTTAGAGATGCAGTAATGTCATCTTTACTTGGTCTTTCGAAATATCCTTTACGTAGAAGAAGGCGCCAGCTGAGATTCGAAACTTCGAAGGCCTGATCACTGACTGATCCGACGCTCGTCTCTGGACATGCAGCTAACTGTTATTATATCCTGCGACTCCCTGATAGTAGTTAGGAAGGTGTCAATATAATGCCTGCTGACACTAAACTTGCGTCCTGTCGCTGTATGACAAAATATAGTGCTGACGTTGGAGGCTAAGGAACAACAACACAATAAAAGTTACCGTCTGCAATGTAGCCTACTTGGTGAGCGCACAGAAACCCCTCCCAAAACAAATAAAAAAGCAAAAAAACAAAACAAACACATTCGCCTTCGGTTTTAATACTTTGAGATTGTCCAGAAAACTTTGTCCATACCAGTATGAGACCTTATTAATCATACTAAGCCTACTAAACCCAAAAATAAAGATTCCGCAAGGGGTGTTTAAGAGATGAAGACTTAGAATAGTGGGAGTTCCTACCTCTGCCAGAAGGTTTTCTTGTTCTTGGGTATGCGCAGGGCGCTGGTGCTCTGTACCCTGTGGATGGCGCCATCTGGAGGGTGGAACTGATGACCTACTTTGGCCGCCATGATTGGCGTGGGCCTGTAACACCGTAGCGGGTTCATGCACCTCTGACGACCAGGCCAGCGAGCTCAGACAAGCACAAACCCGGGGATTTAATTATAAAGTGTCCACACAGTGTCCGGCTTTAAAGACAAATCAGCCCTGGACTTTTGATTAGCTAGCTGCGCTGATAACTGCGAGCCAAGCTAAAGCATGTTCTGTGTTGACACTCACAATATCCCACCCGGCATGAAATAAGTTATATATCGATTTGTGTCATAACAGGTCTGAGCGTTTTTGAATGTGTTCTTTTTGAGTTTTTTATCTAATGAAGTGAGTATTTTTCCTTGTGGAATGTCCAAATAGGTATTCTATATCTTGTAATTTTACCTGTGAACTTTTAAAAAGTCTTTTATGTGCTTTATTTAGTGGACGAAAATGTCTTCTGGTATCTTTCTTTAATAATGCTGTCAAGCAAGGTTTAACATAAACGATACACTTAGGTGCATTTAAAAATGGACACAGATCTCTTTAAAGGCCTTCTAAATAGAAGCGTTCCAAATATTGCTCCGATCCTGTATATCTTTATCAGAAAAGGAACGAATGCTATTAGGAGTATTTAAAATTGAAATAAAATAATTTCCTCTTCGCCGAAAGCGGACTTCTCTCTTAGCATAACAGGTGAAAACTAAATTAGAAAAGTTACAAAGACAACCTATAAGAGTGGCTGGGAATTTTTTTTAAATCAATGTTAATGTTTATCAAAGAGTATTAGCCCTGAAAGTTATCATTATCGCTGTCTGTTGTTTCCATTGGCCTGCTCATTTAGTCAATGGTTATAGAGTAAGGGAAATAACTCGAATATTTTATTCTCTCAAAAGATATCTTTACAATTATCTCCCCTAAATTAAAAAAAAATAACAAAAACCAACAACGTGTTTTTCAAAATTAATTCTGTTGTCTAAAGGAAAACAAATTAAACAAAGTGAAAATCCTATTCCAAATATGTCTCGGTTGTTGATGTAACTAAATACATTTTTAAACTAAACTTAAGTTTGCATCGTTCGACTGAAGAAACGTATACTAAGAGAAATCAGTTGAAGATTTCGTTTTTCTACTGGTATAAATAATTATAATAAGGAGTTCTTCAAATCAAACTCACATTTATTGTTGATAAGCTTTTTAACTGTAAATACATATACGAGGTATACTTTTTATGCTCAATAACTTTGTTGATATCATAAGGGCTGCTTAGCTAACCAGTACTTATCAGTTGATGTTTATTTGATTTTTGTGTATGACTTAAACAATGATTTACACACTAAAACTCCCTAATGTAAAAACGCCTAGCCAGGTACGACGTCAGTACAGTTGCTATCCGTTCAGAAGATCGGTGCTTGAGACAAGATCTTGCATCTGAAATGAAATAAAAAAGAAACAGAAATTGTAAGTAAAATGTGGCTTTTATTTTTTTTTACATACAGGAAACATACATCTTAAACAGAAGCTATCTTTGAAATACCTTTTCATCGCTTCAGTAGCTAGAGTTTATTCAAAAAGTGTGCTCACTAAGCTAACTAATGTCATCAGGAACAGTTAAGGCACAGACCCCATTGACGAAAAAATTCAAAAACAACAACGTACAATCACTAACACTAGTACCGAATAGTTAACATTAAAAAAAAAAATAAAACTCTAAGGTATTCTACTTGTCGAGCCGACTAAAACTTCTCTCTATCAGAATGTCTGGCAATTTATCGGACATTAAAATTTACTTGAACTTAATACACACTAACAGAGCTCCAAAACCAATGTGCCGTGTTTATTAGATAAAAAAGATACAAATAAAAAAAAACATAAAAAACCAACAAAACAGCATAAACAAAAAAAAAAAAAAAAAAAAAAAAAAAAAAAAAAAAAAAAAAAAAAAAAAAAAAAAAAAAAAAAAAAAAAAAAAAAAAAAAAAAAAAAACGAAAAAAAAACTCCAACAAAAACGGAACATGAACAAGTGTATTAATATTTGTATCTTAAGCTCAGCTCATGTAACTGTTGATCTTTTAAACTAATTTTTGCGTCCTGCTAAGCAGAGACAGAGCGGGGTTTACAAGCTTTTTGTCTCAGCTAGTTACAATATTACATGATTGTACTGACACAAATCAAAAAGCGGTAATCTGGTTTACGCAAAAAGTACAAATTAATACCCACAAAACTGTAACGTGTTGTGACACACATCGCAACTTAAGCCTAAGCCGGTAATATTACACAGTCATAATTGTATGACATCGATCCTAACAGTAGACAAAAGGATGCGATGTACAACATATCATCAGGGATAACATTATGCGATGCCCAACTAGGCCAACAGACGCTATCATGCTTCTGGTAGCTTATATCCGGTTTATACATGAGCGAATTCAAAGAGGAAACTTTCATCCATCACTGCGATGCTGTGAAATTCAAAGCAGAAAAATCGGTAACGATACGTTTCATCTAAAATAGTAATATAAGATTATGGTTGTGACGCGAGCCTGATATTTTACATGGATGATTCTCGATGGCAACATTGGAAGAAATCCATCAGCAGTGAGGGATGAACAAATGTGGTTTAAAAAATTATCATACACGTCTTAAGTCTGTTTAAACCTCCAGCAGTTGATATAAAAGATGGTGAGAAGAGATGAGAACACACTGAGATTAAAAATAATAGATAAATAGATAGATAGATAGTTTAGATAGACAGATAGATAGATATATAGATATTTAGATGGATAGATAGTAGAGCAAGAAAGAGATAGATAGATAGATAGAGCAAGAAAGAGATAGATAAATGGAGGATGAGTGATTTTTTAAATGAAAAGGAAGGAAATAGGCATATTCTACTTGTAAACAATTTCTAATTTAAAGGCATAAATAATTTTTTTTTTTTGCTCTGCAATTAACGTATCATAATTTATCTGAAATACAACTATTATTACTTGGCGAAGAAAGTCACGCGCAGCTTTCATGTACACATAGAATCTAACAACCACATCTTGCCTACAAGGAAGTTCGTGCGGCTACATGTACACGATAATAATTTAGCGACAGATTTTTTACGCTTTTCTTCAAGTAATAAAAAAAAACACGAAGTCTCAGCGGTTTTTTTAAAAAGGCGTTGTCAAATCTTTCCCTAACCTCAGAGGAAAAGTTTTTGTCTGGACACAATCATAGTCGTCTAGGAGACAACGTGAAAAGGAGAAAGCCAGTTGCCATGGAGAAATTTAATGATTGGCGTACACAAAAGAAAGGCCTGAGTTATGCAAAAAAGGGATAAAGAACCACAGAAATTAAGAGTTTGCTCACCAGATTTTTCCTCTGCATCAAATTCATGTTCTAGAAATAAAAACTCTCCAACTTTATTTTTTATTAATTTTAATATCATATCGAATATGAAATGTTGATATCTTGTACATCAATGATATAAATGGCCTACTTACAAGACTAGTGCTATCAGAGCATAATATTCAAATGTATCAATACAAGGTATTCCATTGGACTCAACCCTCCTAATGAACAAAAAATGCAATTATACCCGGATCGCATCATTAAGTTACCCTCATTAGAAAACCTGATCAGTTAGAAGTCCTCATCAAAAGAGGTTTAGAGTGATTTTTGTACCCAATGTAGCTCTTCCCAAACCTTTATGTCTATTTACAAAATGCGGATAAGAAACGGTTTTAACTCGCAGTGAGTGAAAAGTTTGTTACAAAAAAAAGTGCTTCAGATAGATAGATAGATAGATAGATAGATAGATAGATAGATAGATAGATAGATAGATAGATAGATAGATAGATCGATAGAGATAGAGAAGGGGTAAAAAGAGACCCAGACAGAGGTGGACAGGCATACAATCAGACAGACAAACAGACAGACAGACACATAGACACATAGACAGACAGAGAGAAAGAGACACAGACAGAGATAGACAGACAAATAGAGAGACAAACAGGCAAACAGATAAACAGATAGCGAGACAAACAGACAGACAGACAGACAGACAGACAGAGAGGAAGAGACACAGACACAGACTCAGACAGACAGGCAGACAAAGAGGTAAATAGAGACACAGAAATACGACTGCATTAAGGTCTCTCAATTCCATAAAGAGTAAAAAAGTATCAAACTTTTACCTATGAATCGAACAGTTACCACTAGACTGCTATGAAAGGAAAACAAATTCGCACAGCTGACAGCCCGACACATCACAAAATGGCTGTCGAGAGGAGGAGTTTAAGCATTTAGTTTTCTGTTGGTATAACTGTTGGGAAATATTCCAAGCAATGAGCAGAGTCTGCCAGTAAGATATACTATTTCTTATAGATGTATTACTGCCAACTAAAACTCTAGTTAGAGGAGGAAATAAAGCCCTCCTTAATAACCACCAGTTTCTAGACTGCTGCCAGCTGGTGCCCAGGGGAGAGGGTCTGGATCAATTTCCTTACGTCACAATGGTCATTACCACGACAGGTCCGTCCGAAACGGTAATCATGCGACATGGGAATGGTAGACTCCGCACCACACCAAGAAACACCAACATAGTTACCGGTCTTTCGGTAGCAATTGGTCTTTTGGGGGCCAGTGATGTAAGGGCAGACTCATAATTAATAGACTTACATCATTGGGTCAATGAGAGAAAATAACACTGGTTTTTTTTATGTGTGTGTGATGTCCGCGGGTAACTTTAGAAATAAGCCATGTTGAGCTTTGTTATATATATTGCTCCACAATGTTCTTATTATTAATGGATTGTCATGCTACATGAAATTTGTGTTGATACTATAAACGGAACAAAACATGCTAAACCTTTTTACTCTTTCATAGGTCAAATAAAAAAAACTTAACACAATTTAAAAGATGAATTAAATATCGTTAAAAACAAATTGTTTTTTCTTTTTTAATATTTTTAACTGCTGGATTCACATTGCTTAAAACGCTTCAGCTAGACCAAAACGAAATTATGGTTAGTAACAGCATCGTTATTGGTTGTTAAGTACTATACTACTTATTCGTCTTGATCCAGATGTTTCTGTTCTTAGTTTTATTCATGGAGCTATTGATAGGGAACGCAATAAAAGATCCGAACATGATTACCTGCGACAATCGGATTGGTAGTTATGGGGTAGGATTATATATACATAAATACCAGGTGTTGTTAATGTGTGTCATACCAGGCTGTTAGAGTTTCGACAAAAGCAAACTAACTATACAAAACGAAACGAAAAAAATATTTTTCGAATCTGTACATTCCATAAACATAAGAGCCTTTTTTAAATGCGAATATTATAAAAGTGTAACTGTTTGGGTGCCGAGACATCTTGGAAACTTCATTTATAAAGCATTATTTCAAAAATGTTTCCGTAAAATTCAAAATTTAAAAAACCCTGCAGTTTCTTAGAGATCCATTCCTGTAAATAAATCGAACTGAAGAGAATTTGCCTTTGTCAGCAAATTCCTAGGGACCGAGCAGGCCGATAACATGTTAACTAATAACAAACCCAAGACAGCCCCAGGCCGTGAAGATAGCAGAACCCAGATGAGGCTTCGGGCACGACAAAGAGGGAAAAACTGCGAAATCTGTTGAGCCTGAAGTAAGATCAATGAAACACGAATCTAGTCCCATTATTAGTCTAAGCAGAGCTCTAACACACACAAAACTGATGATACACGAGTTAAGAGCTTCGCGGATCTATTGATTTCTTTTTTTTTTTACTGGTATAAAAGACAACCTGAGGCTTGATCCAAATTAATGGAGGATTGAAATAAGATCTCGTTAGAAATGCAGACAGACATGAGAAGATAGAACGCCCCGGGAAAGTTTAGAATATCCAACACGCAGCTGCCTGAAAAATCTTTTACTTGAATTTGAAGGTTAGCAGGAAAGTGTTTATTGCCATTGCAATGTGATCCATATTCATAACCCGTAAATTGGGGTTAAAACTCATTCACATGTAAACTGATGCATAATTCTGCGTAATTGTTGAAGCAAAAAAAAAAACAACAAAAAAAAAACAACAACAACAAAATAACAACAGTCATGATGTGATCGGATCAATAACTATAATTATGCTTTATAAAAAGATATACACCGTGAGTTATTGATCTTACTGCACCCATTGAAACTAATGGCAGGCAATGTAAGACATAGTTCATATCTTAAAATTACTATACTCCTTTTTAATTTGTCTGAAAGATGACAACGAATGTAAGAGGAAGAGAGAGAGAGAGAGAGAGAGAGAGAGAGAGAGAGAGAGATACTATACTACTTATTCGTCTTGATCCAGATGTTTCTGTTCTTAGTTTTATTCATGGAGCTATTGACAGATAACGCAACAAAGATCAGAACATGTTAACAATCGTGCGACAATCGGATTGGTAGTTATGAGGTGGGATTATATATACATACCAGGTGCTGTTAATGTGTGTCATACCAGGCTACTAGAGTTTTGACAAAAGCGATAACTTCAAAATCATGAGATGTTCTTTTTTTAGTTGTTGATTTGCTGGTTGTTGTTTTTTTTAACGTATAAAGCGAGCCTTTTAGGCAATACCTCCTTTCGACCATTAGCCCGGCGTCTAACTATAAAAAACAAATTTTTTTTCGAATCTGTGAATTACATAAACATACGAGGTTTTTGAAAAATGTGATTAAAAAGTGTAATTGTTTGGGTGCGTTGACATCTTGCAAACTTCATTTATAAAACATTATTTTAAAAATGTTTCCGTAAAATTCAAAATTTTAAAAATCCTGCAGTTTCTTAGAGATCAATTCCTGTAAATAAATCCAAGTGAAGTGAACTTGCCTTTGTTAGCAAATCCCTAGGGACCGAGCTGGTCGATAACATGTTAACCAATAACAAACCCAAGACAGCCACTGGCGTGAATATAGCAGAACCCAGATAAGGCTTCGGGCACGACAAAGAGGGAAAAACTGCGAAATCTGTTGAGCCTGAAGTAAGATCAATGAAACACGAATCGAGTCCCATTATTAGTCTAAGCAGAGCTCTAACACACACAAAACTGATGATACACGAGTTAAGAGCTACGCGGATCTATTGATTTCTTTTTTTTTTACTGGTATAAAAGATAACCTCAGGCTTGATCCAAATTAATGGAGGATTGAAATAAGATCTCGTTAGAAATGCAGACAGGCAGTGGAAGATAGAACGCCCCGGGAAAGTTTAGAAAAGAGAGGCGGTAAGAATTAGAAAACTGTGAAGGTGTAAGGGTTTGAAGATGCTTCCCTCACTCTATTAACATCCTCTATAATTATTATTAGAAATGCGGCTAACTTCTAGATCTATAAAAGAATACGATGTGTGGTGAAAAAATCGTGTTAACAATCCTGTCCTAAGCTACATTTGATTTAAATGCTTTCGAAAAATCTTTTCTTTTTTCGCGTATTGACTTCATTAAATAGTTACGGCTTACGGTTATGTAAAATTTAAAATTGGATTAACCGTTGGAATTTTCTACAGTTTTCGATTATTATGTAGGTAACACTGATGCACTAAGACAATGTAGAAGTGCGTGGGTGTCAGGGACGTACATGTAGAAAAAGAACAAGTTTGTAGGTTAATTTCACTGTTTCATAATGCAAAATTAAATCCTTTTAAGGTTTGTATCCAACAACCAGCTGCCTAAAAATCCCTTACTTGAATTTGAAGATTAGGAGGAAAGTCTTTATTGTCATTGTAATCTGATCCATATTCGTTATCCGAATTTTGGAATTAAAACTCGTTAACAGGTAAACAGATAATTCTGTATGGCCGTTGGAGCAAAAAAAAAACAACAAAAAAACAACAACAACCCAACATCAACAAAACAGCAGTCATGATGTGATTGGATCTATAACTATATGCTTTATAAAAAGACATCCACCCTGATTGAAACTAATGGCAGGCAATGTAAGATCCAGTTCATATCTTAAAATTACTATAAAGAGAGAGACAGAAAGAGAGAGAGAGAGAGAGAGAGAGAGAGAGAGAGAGAGAGAGAGAGAGAGAGAGAGAGAGAGAGAGAGAGAGAGTTAAAGATGGAGGTTGTAATTCGAAGCCATCGGATCGAACAAGCCATTTCCGCCGTTATCAGCACGGTCTGTGATGGAAGGTGCAGCAGAAACCTGGGAACTGTCTCCCCCGGCTTCTCTCATTTCCGATTAGGTTACATCTCATCATGACGCAGTGTTCTGTTGTTTTGAAGTTCACAAAGTGCAAGGAAACTATCTAGAATTAAGATCGATGACTGCTCTGTGATGTTTAACATCTCCCAGGCTTCCAAAGAAGATCTAACTTAATTTTCAACGTCTTCTGTGCTCCCAGCCTGGATCGTAAACGATGAGTGATCAATGAATGCTCTGTAAGCTGATTTAATTTTCTTAACGTCCTCTAAGGGATCCTTGACAGCAAGTTAATAATCACAGACTTTTCTCTAATCTAACTTAACTTTAGCATGTTTTAGGCTCACCTAATCCAATTCCAAATGACGCCAAAAAAAAAAACAACAACAACAATTCTCTAATCTGTAATAAGTTTTACATCGTCTTCTAGCTGGCCAAAGTAGAGTTCATACGGCGTCTGATCGATGACTGTTTCAGAACGAAGTTTAACATCTTTCAGGCTTTCAACAAAAGATCTAAGTTAATTTTAGCGTCGTCTGTGCCCCCAACTTACGTGGACCCTAAAGGGTGAAAGATCAAGGACTGCTCTCTGTGACTGAATTTAATTTTCTTAACTTCCTCTATGGTTTCCTGGCTGGATCATATAGGGCCAATAATTATAGACTTTTCTCTTAGCTAATTTGATTTTTAACATGTTCTAGGCTCTTAAGTTTCACAACGTCTTTTTCGTTGCCAAAGCAGGTTACACGCGGCCCATGATCAACGACTCTACCTGATTAAAGTTTAATATCTTCCAAGCTTCCAACGACTGATCTTTGTTATCTGATCTAGATTAGTTTTTAACGTCTTCTGTGCTCTTTAGGTGGGTCGATGGCAACAGCTTATAAATGAATGCTCTGTGACATTTCAGTTTCAAGATTTCTAATCTCCGAGGATGCATATTACACGATGATAAATCACTGAGTTTTTGTGATCAAAGTCTAATGTGTTTTATGCTCTCAAGAAAGGTGTCGAATAACTGATCAGTTTGACCCGAGAGAGAAGCTGCGCTATTAGTTTACAGTCTCCAATGCACGATTCACAAAGGGTTAACTGATGGAAACAGATCGACAAAGTGTTGAAGCTAACCAGTCGCAACTCTGTCACTCCTTAGTGTGCTTTATTGGAAAGAGGACTAGGAGACTCTTGACTTTTACTGCTGCCCCCTCCCCTTGCTTCTCTGTTTTTCTCTCTCTCTCTCTATCTCTCTCTCTCCATCTTTCTCTATCTATCTATCTATTTGTTTCTCTCTCTGGTTACGCTTCGAGTTTGAATGATTCAAGCGTCTCTGTATACCCTTTCTGATTTCTTGTCAGTTGTCAGGCAAACTTAAAGGTTTTTCACTACTGGAACTGTTATCATATATGATTCGCCAACAAACATCACAGCTTACTACATGACACTTTAACAAGACCAGGAACAACAACACCCCACAAAATAAAAAACAAAAAACAAAAAAAAAGACTACAAAAAACATAAAAAATCAAAGCAAACGAAAACACACAAAAAAAAAAAAAAGAAAACTAAAAAAAAAAAAAACAACAACTACATTTACACACATTTTTTTAAACAAAAACAATAACCTCCTAAAAATCAAAACAGAACATAAAATAAAAACATCAAATGTACACAAAAACAGATGCTTCTTTTCCCTTCCCCCCCCTCTCTCTCTCTCTCTCTCTCTCTCTCTCTCTCTCTCTCTCTCTCTCTCTCTCTTTTTCTTGCTCGCTCGCTCGCTCGATTGCACTCATTTTCTTTTCGCCATTTGCTTCTATAATATCTTCCTCTAAACTGCATTGTCCTTTGAATTCTTTCAATCTTTAAAATAAATCAAATAATTCCTCTATCGCTTTCTTGGAACCTATGAAAACAACAAATTCTATTTATTACATTGGTGTTTATTTAAAAATCCATGATTTAATGCGGCAAAGAATTCTATTATTCAAAGGTAAAATCAACATAGCGCAGCAAAATGTCATATCCTTCTATAAAAATCAATGCAAAGTTTGTTAACGTATTTTTTTGTTTTGACCCCACTCACTGATAGTTTATAAATACGGTTTGCTTGTCTTTCCAAACACACTCTCCATCATTACAAAAGATGATTAAGGATTTTATAAGTTAAACATCTCTTATTATCATAGCTCTGTTAAGTCTACTTCACAAAACGGTATGCTTGATGTCGAAACTACGTCACTGATTACTACAGATAATGACATAAAAGAATACAAAAGTAACAACACGAATATAATTATTATTGAAGCTAGTGATTGTTACTGCTTGAGGTCTTATTTTTTAGATGATCTGGATTACGAAATGATATCGGTCATAATTAAGCGGACATGGGCGGATAGAATGAGAAGGGCAATAAATGTGCAAACAAACTGTTTAGATTGCTCGAAAGCCCGACGCTCATAATAATTGTCAGTATAACTAACAGTAACACATCTTTATGAAGATATTATCACCGTTTTTTTTAAATGTATCGGAGGCAGAAAATAGTTGTGAACAATTTTTTTTTCTAGTTCAAATGCTTTTGAATTGTAATGAATGCAAGAATTATTTTAATCACTATTTCATATCGCCATTTCTACATGTGATTAACTCAAGAAAGAATAGCCTGCAGGTAGCCGTCTGTTACGTTGTATTGGTGTTGATTAAAAAATGTAGTTTTCTCTTGTTTTAATGTTAAAAAAAAAAAAACACGTTAAAATTGTTATGTCATTGATTCAAACAATTAAAACGAACCGGTATCATCATTATGATGAGTTGGATAATATCAATGAATACATTTTAATAACTTCTATAATCTTTTGAAATGACGTATACTGCAACTTTCAAAGAAAAAAAATTAATAATTTGCAAGTCTTCCCCTCTGTTTACATTGTAGTTTCTTTTATGTTGCTATTTATCCTATTTGAATGATCTTCCTTCGTTGCTTATGTAGGGTAGAACAAATCCACTCATCATTTAAAGTTATCATGCCAAGAGGAATCTTCACTGATGGAAAATGTTTGCTTTGTTATTTTCCCTAAAATAACCAAATGTCTTTATGGGATTTTTTCCTAGATGCAGCTCTCGCAAAATTGTGCGTGAATCTTTGTAACGGTTTGACAATAACTATCGTAATGACATCTGATTTCTCCAAAAGATTTGAGTATTATCATAATTGTTTCAGTTTCCTTTTTTGTTCAATAACGAATACACAAAAGAGAGGAGGGTGAGGGGGATAAAGAAGAGAAAAGGAAAGAGAGACAGAGAAGAAGAAGCGGGTGGAGTTGAAGGTAATAAAGGACGTAAAAAAGGTTCGAGAAGTATTAGCAGTCGATTGAGCAAAAAAAAAAACAAAAAACAAACAACAACAACAAAAACAAAACAACAACTACAAAAAAAAAACAAAACAAAAACAACCGAAAAACGAAGGAACAAAAGAGTGTTATTCAAAGAAGTATTACAAAAAAAAAAAGTTTGTATTTTGCTATTTCGGGGGCACCATAACTAAAATTGCTGCCATGACATTACGCTATATTTCTAGGATATATATGCACAAAAGCTAAGTATTTGGATACTTAACGACATTCGGAAGCCTGTAGGACTCTGTGGACAGGTCGTAATACTTGAAACAGGAATAAATCAGTGCATAACATGAATGGACCTCTGTATAGACGACAAACCACTCCACTAACTTGTCTCTGAAAACAAAGCACTAAGAAACACGTAACGTGCTTTCGGATCACTGTGACTCGAGCTCTAGATTTCTGTTTAACGCAGAACAATCAAATTGAAGGGAAAAAAATGAATTGGAAGATTCTTTCAAACGAAAAATCAATTATTTCAACATTAAAAATAGTAACTTCATATGAAGAGAAAAGAAGAGAGGGAGGGTTCAGATAAACAAAAGGAGAAAGATAAAGAGGGGATAGCAAGACAGAGGTGGGAAGAAAAAGGATAATGAGAGAGAAAGATAGAGAGAAAGAGAGAGAGAGCGAGAGAGAGGCAGATAGGAAAGAAGGCGATAGAGAGAGAGAGAGAGAGAGAGAGAGAGAGAGAGTGAAAGAGATCGATCGATCGATAGATAAATAGATAGATAGATAGATAGATAGATAGATAGATAGATAGATAGATA
>RQTK01000248.1:190446-231181 GCA_003991915.1 Elysia chlorotica
AGATAGATAGATAGAGAGAGAGAGAGAGAGAGAGAGAGAGAGAGAGAGAGAGAGAGAGAGAGAGAGAGAGAAGATGGAGAAGGGTAAACAATAATAAAAGGTGAAACGTAGAAGGGGGCGGTCGAGTCTATTATTGAGGTCACAATATTCCACAATGACATCTATCCTTCTTTTGTCCCTGCAATCCTTCACTGGTGATTAACGGAAGCAGCCACACAACCTGTTTAATTGCTGATTGTTGGAATTATTAGGGTGATTGAACTTTTATGAAATAGCATAATTATAAAAAAAGGATCTTGCTTTAACGTCATCACAACATTTAGAATAGGCATTCTAATTCCATTAATCAGCCCTACGTGCCAACGCAGCAAGTTGTTTTAACTGAAACTCACAGCCATCTTCTCACAGAAATCTTAACTCCCCCCCCCCCCCCAGCCCCCCAAAAAACAACAAACAAACAAAAAACCCACAAAAAACCCCAACTACTTGACATTCCGTGATAAGAAATTGTAAACAAGTAAGATCTTGTTCGCCTTGCTTTGAGAGAGGGAGCGCGCTTTAAAGAGAACACTGCCCAAACAAGCGCAATAGAATTGAAATGTTTAGTTTTCAACTGCAATGCTTTGGCATGGCAAGACAAGACGCCAAAACCATTTTCTTTCATCTGATGAAAATGTTACTTGGCGTCTTACATCTTTTAATTTAAGTCTGGAACGTCAAAGCCAATGGCATAGAAATTGTTTGTTATAAAAGGAAGGCAGATGGTTCTCTGTGAGCTTTCCACTCTCTTTTGTCATTTCCTGACTTCCCAATTATTTTGTATGTAGTGATTTATCCTTAATTTTCGGGCCTATATTTTTGCAGTTAAAGAACGTCTCTCTCTCTCTCTCTCTCTCTCTCTCTCTCTCTCTCTCTCTCTCTCTCTCTCTCTCTCTCTCTCTCTCTCTCTCTTGTTCACATCTTGATCTCTCTCTCTCTCTCTCTCTCTCTCTCTCTCTCTCTCTCTCTCTTAGTCACCTAAATTATCTCCCTTTTTTGTCTACCTTTCTTTCCAATCCATCCGCGTTTATCTTTTCCAATCCTTTTCTCTTCTCTTATTTCTATTGATTCTTTACTTTGTTTGTTCACTGTGTTTTTCTCTATCTTTTCACTTTTTTCTGCACAAGTCGCTCTTATGTTGCTTACATTACCATGGTCTCTTTCATCCTATGTAATGTCTCTTTTATAACATTGAATTGAATTGAATTGAATTGAATTTTATTCGAAAAAAAAGGCCTTTGGGCCATACGTCATAATTACAAACATAATACAAAAAATTACTTCCAGACAACGAGAAATTAATTTGACAGAATCTAGGAGAGTTTATGAAATTGGTTTACGTATACAATGTCTGCAATAATTATAATATTTATTGAATAAAATTATGTTTTGATAACGTACAATATAAGGCAAACACGAACTAAAACCTAATAAAGGGGAATCATAAAAAGTTTTCATAATAAATTTGTACGTACTATATAAGTTTTGATATACGTAGGAAAATAAATACTCATATTCATGTATACATGTCTATATTAAAGGGATGGAGGATCGAGTTTCTTATGTTTTTAAGATGATTACAAAAAAGCTTGAAGTAAATTTAATAATCAACATCACCAACATTGCAACAAATACATAACAGATATTCTCCATCTTTACCAGTTATTTCTCAAAGTCAGGCATTGTGTCAACAGGAGTGTTAGAACTCTACGTTGTCAATAATGCTTAAGTGATGTGATGTAATGTGCAGGGGCTAGAAATGGTTAAATCAGTGTAAAAGGAAAGGAGCTACTTATTATCATTGCATCTGTCTCCTGAACCGAGGTACAAATATTTCTGTCACTAACTTCTAGCGCAAACGAATCTATATTGGGTACGTTCCGTGCTAACAATGCGTATCCAAATCCCACAGACAGTTTTCTATGTTTAATTTGTGATGCCCATTTGCGTCTCACTATTTAACACGAATCTCTTATATATAACCTGTAGGCCTATCTATGTGTGGTAGTGTGGTTGTCTCATCGACTTCCACGCATCTCTTATAGCTCTCTGGTGTTTCCAAAATAGTTCAGTGCGTGTGGGTATTGCTCGATTTATTTTCCCGTAATACCTTTCTCTCTCTCTCTGTCTGTCTCTCTCTCTCTCTCTCTCTCTCTCTCTCTCTCTCTCTCTCTCTCTCTCTCTCTCTCTCTCCCCCTCTTTCGCTATGTGTGTCTATCTGTGTCTGCTCTCTCTCTCTCTCTCTCTCTCTCTCTCTCTCTCTCTTTCTCAATCTCTCGACCTCTCTCTCTTTCTCTCTCTCTTGTTCTCTCTCTGTAGGCTACCACTCCCCTTCCGGCCTCTCTCCTCTCGTTCTATGACTGTCTCTGTCTATCTCCGTTTAAACCAATTCAGCAACTCAACAACTCAACAACTCTCCGCCTCCTGTCACAGTTTATTACAGATTATTATCTATCAGTCCCATCTCCCCCTACTAAATCTATGTGTGGTAGTGTGGTTGTCTCATCGACTTCCACGCATCTCTTATAGCTCTCTGGTGTCTTCAAAATAGTTCAGTGCGTGTGGGTATTGCTCGATTTATTTTCCCATGTTAATATCTCTTTCTGTCACTCTCTCAGTCTCTCTCTCTCTCTCTCTCTCTCTCTCTCTCTCTCGCTCTCTCTCAATCTCTCGCCCTCTCTCTCTCTCTCTCCTCTCTTGTTCTCTCTCTGTAGGCTACCCACTCCCCTTCCAGCCTCTCTACTCTCGTTATATGACTGTCTCTGCCTCTCTCCGTTTAAACCAACTCAACAACTCTCCGCCTCCTGTCACAGTTTATTACAGATTATTATCTATCAGTCCCATTTCCCCCTACTATCCCCCCCCCCCCCCCCCCCCCCCCCTCTCCCCAACCCCTACTCACACACACTTTTCCCCTCGACAATACAACCGCACAAAAACACAAACATGGTAAAGCTACTTGTTAACCTTCGCCCATTCAAAAACCTTTCACGAGACATGGTTAATAAGTCTACATCAGTACGTGTCGGTTAGTAAAAAGATATTTTAATGGTGCCCCTCAAGTGCGCCTGGTATCTGTTTCTCATTAGCACCAGGGCTCTGTAAACAGCTTAATGTGATCAGGAACTTTTTAGATAGTGCTTAGTTTTGTCCTTCAGTCTTTTAATTTATAAATTGAGACAGATATCACGCATACGCTAAATTAAAAATTTAATGATAGAAAAGTATTTTGTTTTCTTTGGGATGTTTCAGTTTACCGGTACCCAGCAGTGGAAAAAAATTTCTGGATCAATCAACAGAAAACTGGAGTTGAAATATAAATATACCTTCTTATCTTACATACCACTGTTACTGTATCGTATTCTGTTTTCTTTACGTGGAGCAAAGATGAAGACCTTAAAAGTCTTGGGTAATAAGAACAACGGTACTATAGGTTTCGAAACCACACTAAAAGCTGATTTAACTATTATAAAATACCCTGGTCCAAGGTATAGGTTTAGAGTTGTAATGTTGAGTTTAATAATCGTAATGGTCTTCCTTGTAGGGGCATTATAGGTTTGTAATCGATTACGGTTGACGTAATGACGACCCTGAGGCATGGATTTCTCTGATCGTTGATTGGCTCCGTGAGTCTGGCATAGAGCTACGACTGGACGCCCATGCACAGTCCCTTACCTATCGTCTTCTTTGTCTCGATAGGTCCTGCTATCGCAAGAGCTCTGGTGTGATGGAGACAACCCGTGGTGATAAAGACAATCCAGTTAGTCTCCCTCCAGGGTTACTGTTACAGATAAAGTGATTACACCCGGCACTGACTGTCGCCTCCCCATTGAGGATTTCCTTAACTCGATTGTCCCAACGAGAGCTCCCTTCACCGAGGTGACTGAAAAAACACCCTGCACTGACATGCGTGTCTAACCTTCTTGTGTCTCTTATCGTAGAAAACTATGATCCTCTCTTAGTTCACAAAGAATGTGCTATACGAGGGGTGTCCCTTTGCAATTCTATAATCTCCAAGGTAAGTGAGATAAATTTAAGAGGTATTGATGAGCATTTTCAATCGATGATATCAGAGAAAACAACCAATAGTAACTGGGTATTCAGCAAGTTAATACCCACAAGGGCAGGTTTTAGGTTTTATCACAATCATTACAAACTGATATGTTAAACATGATGTCCAAATTAGCTGGGAGTCTGATGGGGAAAGAGCCAAGTTTAACGGGCACGAAACCCTGGTTTTCTTACACCACAATGTACATCCTTAACAAAATTTTAAAGGATTAAAAAATAACTTTTGGTGTAGCTCCCGCTCTTCTTCCAAAATCATTTTATTTGACCAATGAAAAGATATTTAGCCATGGCATCCATAAACTATTAGAGTATACTATAATGTACTGGCATCACGATTTTGAAGGACACAAGGTTGAAAACAAGGCCTTGTCTGGTCGAGCTCTCGAAGGAAACATCGATTAAAACCAATTTAAACCCATCCTGTCTTCCATCCGTTACCCTGGAGATTAAGGGCACCGTATGATAATCAATTACTGCTGAACAACATCGACATTTAACAACATCCGACCCTTTGTCTAGCGCTGAGATCAGTCGCATTTGGCGGTCTGGTGCCGTTTACGTCTCCTTCGTAGCTTGTTACAAGTCGAAAGTGGTGATTAATATACGTTTTGGCAAGATTCCCTAATTCTACCTGGTTTCTGGGAAAGATCTGCAGATTTGGGAGCTACGAAAATACTGAATGTTGATGGTGATTGATTATTTATTGTATTGTTCTTTCTTCATTTTGTAGCCTCTGGTCAAGATTACCACACAAGGTACTTTGTGCTGCTGTTTTGTAAAGTTCTATACTTTTACAGGCGGCCACATCACGATTTTGAAAAATAATTTCCTGTTTCATGAGCTGTTGTGTTGTTAAAAATATAAAACCTAAAACAGTCTCTTTATCTCTATTTTTGTACCATCGAGAGGAGAACTGGGAACGCTTGGTGCTAATAATTAGTGTGCGATTATAGAGTGTTTTTGGATCTACCAATAAACAGCGTTTTCCGACCTACCAATGAACAGTGTTTTCGGATCTACCAATAAACAGTGTTTTCGGACCTACCAATAAACAGTGTTTTTGGATGTACTAAAGAACAGTGTTTTCGGATCTATCGATGAAGAGAACAGTGCATATTCGTGACAATTTCTCGATCTGTGACTATGGCCTGCTGCGCGCTCTGTAGGGGTCTGAATCAATTGTTGAATACTAGATCTAGATTGCGCAGGGAAAGTGGAAAGTAGACCTATGTTCGGTTGTGTTGGCAAGAAAAGAGGTTCGCATCGATTGAAGGAAAAGTGGCACACGCAACCCGTTCAGTTAACTTAGGCCTTTGGGATCCAAATTAATTGTAACGGTAAAATCCATAACCACATCGGAAAAAACCGCAGCAATTAGGAGTTTTTATATGATCCTGCGGAAAGATTGATCGTGTCATCGAGATGCAATGATTAACAGTCATGATATTGATTTAAACCTTCCCTTCAGCTTAAACAGAGAAACAAAGATGCCTGCCTCATAGAACAAACCACACCACAGGTATAAATGGCACTTCTTAAAAAGGTTTATGAGAGGGGTATTTGCCTTGATGTTTATGACTCGAATGGCAACTTGCGCTTCAGAAGGTTAGTTTTTTAAATCCTCTACTGCGCACTTCAAATTCAAAGGTCGGAGCGATCGCTATACATGTACATTCCTATAGATGCACGAGCCTCTGTCTTTGCTCTTATTGTAAACAACTATGGTCTCGGCGTCATAAACATACCTATCTGCCATTGTTAACCCGATCAAAGCCCAGCTTTTCTAAGCTTATCATTTAAGTATAAGGAGGGCAGGGGAAATGGATATTAAATGATGATAGCAAAGCGACCTTGAGCCCCGCAAATATGGCAAACAACGGGTTCTCTGTTTCAACAGAGTCAGATCGATAAATCAATTTACGAGATAATGAGTGCTGCCACTTTAAAATCAATATAAAAAACTCCGGGGAAAAACACAGGGTTGATCTTTGAAAAATTTATATTTTCATGTTATGTACAACGACATCGTTATGATAAATAGATTTGTTGGGTGGATATCTATGTCCAATTAAAATAAAAAAAAATAGCAATATAGAACTATGTGCGGGGCTAACCAAAGAAGAACAACAAACAAAACAACTATATAGCTGTAAGTAGCTAAATAAAAAGTAACTGTATACCTAAAAGCAATCAAATGAAAAAGCAGCTTTATTCATTGGTGCAGTTTTAATTTAAAAAAAAGGAGATTGTGCATAAATCCATGTGATACTACAACAGAAAAGTATAAACATAACGCGCTTATTAGTGTTAAGACAACAGGCTGTGCGGTAAGCGCAACAATTCTCGCTCTCTTTCTCTCTCTCTCTCTCTCTCTCTCTCTCTCTCTCTCATACGCATACACACTCTTCTTCATAAGATTAACTTAAAGGTGAACAACATGATTTACACTCTTACCTCTCCCCTCAGAATAATCCTATTTTTGCAATGATTCCTTCTCGTATCCACAAGAATAATGTACATACGTGTAAACTTGTGATAACAGAGGAATTTAATGAAACCACATCGTACTATTCTCACAGTTGAGGTTCGCTCGAAAATAACAAAACAAAAAAAAACAATAAAGCGCTATACAAAAGCAGCTTGTGATCAAAGAAACTTTCGTTTTTCTCTTCTCGAGAATCCAAAAGAAGACAATATAATCATTTAACCGTGTAACAACACCTCTACGGTTCAACAAGCTGAGGGCCGCTGAAAAACCCAGCGCTGATTAAGAACTAGATTCAGGCGACGGTAGAAAGAGCTAGTGATGTTCATCAACTTCAGGACCGCTCGGTGAATACATAGTTTTACGAAAGGATATTTCGCTATGCTTTTCTCTCGCATCCAAAAGAATACTGTTAAGTCGAGTAACCTGAATTCAGACAAGATGTTTTAATGGGACAACATCTCTACGATTCAACAAGTTGAGGACCGCTCGTGCTGAAACTATCAACAGGCGAATGCAGAAATGAGCCAGCGATGAAGGAAGCCAGCCAGCGTAAAACGGCTCAATAAGGCGCTCACACGCGCGATCTCACAGGACAAAGCACGGGTATCGAGCCGCGGGCGCACGGGCGATGCGACTTCAGGGCCATGAGCGCGACAGGGGGAGGGAACCAGGCTGATAGACGCGTACTAAACGGTTTGGTAGGCTTATCTTGTTTTTTGTTAAGTATGCTACGCACTAAATAAGCTAAATCGTGCACAGGTCCCAAAACTCTCGTCTTACAATTTGTATCTCCTGTTTCACAGGGACAGAGCACGGCTACTAGGACTTCAGGCGTTGTCGGTGAAAACAAATTAATTTCTGTGACCCCAAACAAAGGCGTAGGGTATCGGACCATGATCTCTCCGAATAGACGCGCACTCTATCATTGCGGTGCTCTCTGTCTCTGTCTTTCAGTTTTTCTATCATCCACATTAAATGTGTATTCCCTTTTCACTCGCATAATCTCCTCTACTTTTCAGTTTCACAAGACGAAAACACCTTTGTTTAGCTTTGTTTACATTTGGTTTATTGTGTCACTTCAGATACCTCGAAGAATAGTTTACTAACTAGATAAAGTTATTGCTAGGCTACTTCTATACGACTCATTGGGATCAGCTGCTCAGGTTCCTCTTCTTCCCTCTATAATACAAGCAAAACATGAGTCTTCTCTTGCCACCTGACCAATTTACGATATTATTACACCTTTCTTGTCGCCTCTGCCTTTTACTCTGTCTTCTCGACCTCCTGTTTTCCCCTCTCGGTCTTCATCCTTTTCATGCACATAAAGAAACCTTATCCCCGCCCAATCTTCTCACCTGAACATCCTGAGACCAATCTTTCCAAGCTGGTCCGTTCTCAGTGTTCAAGCAAAACTCCCCTCAACACATTTGCCCTTGTTTTCCCCCTAGAGTTTTAGCTTTTCCCTTCTCACACACTTCAAGGGGTAAAGCAAATAGCGAGAGTAGACGTTTTGTGTGCGCTTGAGAGGAACTGAACTCATCATGAACAAGTCCATCGACTGTTACCAGGGTACCAAGGTACTAAGCAAACCTACACTACTATTCAGAACTTGGACGATGGCCCAGGAATGAATGACGCAAGCGTTTCAAGGAGTTGTGAAACATCCCGGTCTTACGTTGTAAATACCTAGATCTAGGGTGGTAAGTACAGCGTTGTGGTAACTTTGCGACTTGTTTTAATATATAACAATTACAAGGCAAACGACGAGTTGTAAACTAGTGCGGCGTTGTACTTACGATCCCTAGTGAGTATGTAAGACCCTCACTTCAATCAGCTAGTGAGTATGTAAGACCCTCACTTCAATCAGTTGCTACCAGCTCTATACATTCCTCAGGAATACATGTAGTACATGAAATAATTATTCGCCAGTGCTCACAAACCTTACGGTTTCAAGGTGTCTACATAGCACAATCATGTCTTATAAGCATTGGTTTTCTTTTAGCTGGTGGCAGGGATGTTGTTAAACCTACATGTTTCGCAACTTCACTTCTCTTCTGATTATCCTTGTACATGTACTACTAACTTTCTCTTTGTCTCTCCCCTCTACCCCATCTTTCCCTCCCCCATCTCTCATTGTTTTGCTGTCTTCATCTGACTGTTTCTCTTCTTCCCGAAGTCATGTCTGTCTTTCTCTCTCTCTCTCTCTCTCTCTCTCTCTCTCTCTCTATCTCTCCACCTCTCTCAGATGAACCCCAGTCGCTGCTTTCATCTTTCCATAAATCTATGATTATTTTTATCTACTCATCTATTTCCACACGCTATAATTTATGATTGTGTAAAACGCTAACAATTTCCATGCCTGCCTTGAGATAATTTTTTGTGTGTGCAATGTTTATTTTTCCCGCACTGAATGTTGGACCAAGACGGTGACATCCCGTGTGCCATGCCTGAAGATTTATTGAACACCTCACCGGATGGTAAAAGCAATAATACCGAGAGTTGACTCAGATTGTACAAGTACTAATCTTGATTATCCAAATGTCAAATGAATAGTGAAGCAAATATGAAGTGCATACAGACTCGCCAAAGTATAAAATATGAAGTCTTATGGAAATAATTATGAAATACGCAGATTTATCAAGTGGATTTAGCCAGCTACGCATATTGACAAGCGATTCATAAATGACGAAAAAAAGCAACTCCTGACAAGCCAAAAGAGGAAAACAAACCAATGAGGAAAAACACGAAGAAGCACTTGACTGTTTCTAGAACACCTCGTTGCCATTGACTGGCATAGAGGGAAAGGGAGGAGAAAAAGGGGAGAAATATGAGGAAAAGGAAGAGAAGCAGGAAATGGAGGAAGAAGAGGGGGACGAACATGAGAAGGAGAAAGAGGAGAAGGAGAAGCAGGGAAGGGAGGATGAGAAGGGGGAGGAACATGAGGAGGAGGAGGACGAGGAGGAGAAGGAGAAGCAGGGAAGGGAGGGTGAGAAGATGCACGCCCATAGTAAATTGCGGCTCCGAGACTTGTGATGCACTCAATAAAATGTCAAAATCCTTAAGGAAAGGAGTGGTATGTAAAATAGCTCTAGAACAAATTTTAAAGACCTCAACAAAAAGGGATATTCTCACAGGAGCTGAGAAAGCGTAGCAAACGATCATTATGGTTATATTTAGGAAAGGGGTTTAGTTGTGAGATTAGAAAGGTATAAAGAGCAATAAAAAATATTGGTAGAAAAAATCCAAACAAGCAAAGTGGAACTATGATCAAGAATACTGTAAGGCACAGAACAAAACATCGATAACAAAAAACAACCTTGGTCCAAAACAGCAAAGGCATTGATAACAAATAAAAAATAGAACAAAACAAAACAAGGGGAAAAATGATAACAACTTTGTTAATACAACCAGTCTGAAGAACGATAAAAGATAGCATCTAAAAGGACAACAAAAGGGAGGGCAGCACGATCGGCATGAAAGAAACATATGCAAACACACAAAAACAAGAATGTTGGAATCGCATTGTCAAGCAGTTTTGTTTGCATCGATTTGTATTGGGCTGTCTAGTTAGATGTTTCTTCGGACTGGAGATTGATAGTCTCTTCTAAATAATTCTTACCGATGTCTTAGAAAACATCTGCTCCGTGGTGCACAAGTTTAAAAACAAAGTAGCGATAAATTATGTATTTGAGATAACTATACGTTGTAACTATATTAGGTGTATTAGTTTTCTAACTGAAACATCTGTTAATGTTCCATAATAAGCCCCTGTCTTTTTTCAGGCTCAGTGTTTTAAAAGATCTAGAGAATTTGTAAGCAGATGTGTAAATAATATAGCATAAAGATATCATAATCTAGTTTATCTATGTATATTAACCAATATTTTCCTTTCAAAGAATTGTTTTTGAAGCCGTACATTCCTTTCGTTTTTTATGAGGTACTGTTCAAATAAAATGTTCACTGTTTGTTTATTGTGTGTTTCTATTGTAATGCACTGCACGGCCGAAATGTGAAGGGCGTATTGAGGATGTTTGCACACTTTGCTTCTTGCCTGGTGAAAATGGGAGAATCGGGAGTGTTTTTGTTCAGTAATCGATGATTTGTCTTCACTCTATCAAGTTGTCTTCTTTTCACACCAGTCCTGTTGGTTATCGATAAAAAAACAAAAAAACATTGGTCACAAACATCGACAACATTATACTTGGTCACAAACAGCGAATTAAAACGTATAGTTAGTTCAAATATCTCTTGTTTTTTAACTTATTGCACATTGAGAAAAACTGCACTATGGAGCAGATGTTTTCTAAGACACCGGTAAGAAATTAAGAAAAGACTCTCAATCCCCAGTCCGATGAAATTAATATCAAACTAGACAGCCCAATACAAATCGATACAATCAAAACTGCTTGACAGACAGCTATGAGTGCTTAGTCTCCAATGAGAAGAAGAGAAGGAAAATCCTTCTTGGATTCCATTATCATTCATTCTCTCTTCCAACGCATTGTTGGACTTGTCAAGGCCCAAGACTATTGTCCCGTCTCCCACACAGCGCGATACATAGAGAATGAAAGATCAAAGGACTGTTTGAATGAAGCATGTGTGGAGAGTATTTTATATATCCTTCGCAAGGAACTGGTTTACCCACTCCAATTGAAGTGGCTAAAAGGACAACTCGGAGGAAGAAAAGTTCAGAGGAGAATCACCATTGATAAATTAAGAGCGATATGGGCAGGTTGGTAAGGGTATACACGAGATGACAAATATTTTATTGTAAGAAATATTAAACAACAACAAAAAAGAGACAGAACGCGAAGGGTGTATAAAGTGATAGATAATTGTGTAAAATGTTTTAAAGTAGAAACAAAGAGAGGGATATATAAATCGAGTGAGGAAGGGTGATAGATACACACAGAGATAGAGAGAGATATAAGAAAGAAAGACAAATATAAGAGGAGAAAGAGAGATCAGAAGAGGGGAAGAAATTGAAAAAGGCGAAAAACTTCACAGATAGAGAGTGATATATCAGTAGGGAGAAAGAGAGAGAGAGCGAAAGAGAGAGAGAGTGAGAGAGAGTCATAAAAGCAAAGAGACACAAACACAGAGAGAGAATGAGAGAGAGAAAGAAAGATGAGGAGGAAGAGAGAGAGAGAGAGAGAGAGAGAGAGAGAGAGAGAGAGAGAGAGAGAGAGAGAGAGAGAGAGAGAGAGAGGGTGAATGAGAGAGAGTGAGAGAGAGTCATAAAAGCAAAGAGACACAAACACAGAGAGAGAATGAGAGAGAGAGACAGGCAGACACAAAGACAGAGAGAGACACAGAGAAACAGAGGGATCGAGCCAGAGATAGAGAGACAAAGACAGTGAGAAAGAGAAAAAGAGAAAGCAGTATGGAGCGCAGATTTTAATAATAGGCAAATAGCCATAACAACACCTAGTTTGTTTGATAAGTAAACAAACTAGACGGAACACCGAGTAGTTAAAATCCACTTTATGGAACTTAATTCCCTCAGAAGAAAGAAAGCGAACTATTATTGTACATAACAATCATTTTTTGCAGACCCGACCTTGCCATCAAAAAAAACAATGCCAAAGTATTTCATATCCAGGCATTAATATACAGATAATATCGGGAAAAGCCTTTTTTTCTCCTCTACTTCCAGCAGTACAGACCTGCCAACGTGACTTTAGAAAAATCCAAACACATAATCCATTGTTACATTTATTTGCCTAAAAGTGCACGCATTGATGGTTGGAGGGGTTGACAGCAGCTCTGCCATTGACAGGAGACCAGGTTGAAATGAGCTGTGACAGTCCAGGTCTGATCAAAGGGATTTTTATTCACGAGCTCCGCTCAGAGAGACAATGTCAATGACCAGTTCATAAATAAAATTATCTTGAAGTTTGGAATAAATTAATGATTGAAGATACTTTTCACATTTTATCGATTATTTAAGATATAGATATGTGTTTACAAGATACGATTAAAAAAACCCACAGCAACTAAACAACAAATAGGTTAATGCTTTGATACTAGTAACGGTCACCATAAATTAATAGATTGTTTGTGTTTAAATGAGAGTTAAAAACAATACAGCTTTTTAGCACGCAATGGATATTTTTGTCAGAAGTGTGTTGCTCAAATTTTGTTTAAACCTTTAGTATGAGCCGTGCAACACTGTGAACTTTCGAAAATCCCCGTTACCTTTTTACGAAGCACCCACTAAATAAGTATGCCACTAAACTGCTTATGCAACACCATAACTTTTCTAGGTCAACGTGCGAGTTTAATGGGAACATTCCCAGGCACATCACGAAAGATTTAAAATTGGATGCCAAGATATTTGTTCAAGAAGTCAAACTGACCCAACATTTCGGTGCTTCTTTTAAGCTATTTCAGACTTTACAGCTTTAGACGTACATTGAAATTGATTGCAAGGTTAACAATGAAACCCTTATACTAGGACCTCGCCTCAGCGGATTTTTAATAATGATATCACTGAAAGCAGATTAGTCTGAAGCGATTTATTTCTTCCATAGGGCATGCACAAAAGAGGTATTTTTTCTTTTCATCTTTGGAAAGGCAAAGAACAATTTGTCTATCTTGAGTTTTTCAAGGTAAAATATTTCAGGAAAAGGGATTGAAATGGAGAGAAAAAGAGACAGACGAAGACAGACAAAGGGTCAAAAAGACTAGAGAAGAGATAGAGAGATAAGAGGTTGAGGAGGAGAGAGAGAAAGAGAGAGAGAGAGAGAGAGAGAGAGAGAGAGAGAGAGAGAGAGAGAGAGAAGAGAGAGAGAGAGAGAAGAAAGATAGAAAG
This sequence comes from Elysia chlorotica, assembly GCA_003991915.1. NCBI lineage: Eukaryota > Metazoa > Mollusca > Gastropoda > Plakobranchidae > Elysia > Elysia chlorotica. The sequence continues at coordinate 203,859 of RQTK01000248.1, forward strand.
ACAGAGACAGGTTAAGAGAGAGAAAGAGAGAGAGAGAGACAGAGAGACAGAGAGAGAGAGAGAGAGATATAGAGATATAGAGAGAGAAATAGACGTGGAAAAAGTGAAGTAGGTTTGAAGGAGTCAGTAAGCTTACATCGATCGCGCCAATTAGTACTGTTTGTGCCTTCAGTTTTCACGTCACTGTAACTGGCCACAGGGCCCAGGTCCGCCCTGAAGACTGGGCTATTCTCGGGGTTACTCCGACTTCACTAATTACAGTAATCCCAGGCCAGAGCCGCCCTCACCAGCTGGTCCTCCCAGACGCAATCTCTCAGGCACTAGGGGTCGCCACGATAACCATCCGACCTAGTACACCTATAAGTACCTTAGATAGTACAGGGTCCAGTTGGGAAGCAGCTGGTGAGGTGGTGTTTAAGTCTCCAGAGGCCCGTAATAGTTCCTAATTAAAGACCGCAACATAGTAACAATAACGTGTACTGGATTTTTCATCGTCGCGGGTATTGCAATGAGAAGACGTCTTCGGTGCTAGAAAATGCGGTCTGGTTTGATATCAAGTATGAAGACTTTTTAAAGAAACTCGGAGTGTGGGAGTTTATGAAAACAGAAACGTATTTACCGCCGGTAGATCTAAAGTTGAGTTGATGAAAAACAGACACGTATTTACCGCCGGTATATCTAAAAGTTGAGTTGATGAAAAACAGAAACGTATTTACCGCCGGTAGATCTAAAAGTGACAGGGCAGTGCACTCATGTACAATGTCTACAATTTTAAGGGCAACCTTTTAAGATCATGCCACTATGATTTGGGTCTTTGCTAGACATAAGTACACATCTTCTGTCTAGGATCACGTCAGGGTGGAAAAAGGCATTCATTTTTTTAGCCTGGCCCTGCAGGTGTTCACCGATGAGGCAGAATGGTTGCACTCTGCGACTTCTAAACTCCCTAAGGAGTGCGGGGTGGAAGCAACCTCATGTAAATAAAGACAGAGCGCAAGATGAGTTCTCAGCTATTCCTTAGTTTATCAAGACATGATTTATGACGATTGTTCCTTTTAACCTAGTCTATGAGTAAGTCGTTAAGTAGCTTTTAATGAACACCAGCTCGGCAAACAAAAATCCAACAAGTTTACCATTAAATCCTAATCCAGTAATGGCAATCGTGTTAGCTAGAGCCATAAAAACTGGCTGCTAACAGTTTTATTAAGAAGAGGTAGTTCGCTTTGAAAGGTTGAACGTTTTTTTGAAAAAAGATTTTAAGGAATTTCTCAGTAGCACATAGATTCCCGCATTGACAGAATTATTCCTTTCGGTTTTTTGTTTGTGTCTTGACGGCAACCGTCAGCACTTCGGGGACAGATTACATTAGCACACCATTGAATGTAGATCATGATGGATTACTGGGAACTCAATGACTCCGGAACAATCTTTTAAATACAAAGCATACAGGGCATTGCTATTATAGATGAATCCTACGGCTCAGACGATACTAAAAAAAGTATAAACAAACAGTCACTAGTGATACAGTGATTAATTATTAATCTGACGAATCATCGACCATGATACACAAACTTCCTCATCTGATTCAAGAGCAACCCGACATTTTTTTTAAAATCTCGGACAGCTCACGAAATCTGAACATCAACATGGCCAGGGCCTGGTGATCTAAACCAGGATGAAAGAGTCCACAATCCCACTGCCGGTCCAAACTGTAGGCACCCACAGGCGGAGATAATAATGTCTTTAGGGAAATCAATACAACCATCAAAAACTGTCGAAAAGCATACGGCGCCCCGATCCGTTGCCATGGGATACAACGGCTTGGGACAGGTTTGAAGAAAAAAACCCCGCTCTAAATCCGCCTCCATTTTCAATTATGATTCTTGGGTCACTGCGAACATTAAAAATACTGAAAATAACAATCTGTCTGTCTCTTTACCAAGCAATTACATAGAAAACACCCATAAGGTTAATTAGAATTTATAAACGTTGTTCTTTTCCTCTTGGTCACGTTCATCATAAACAAACAAAAAATTGGCAATAAAGACAAAGTCGACTAAAACACGGGGGAATTTGTATTTTAGTAATCATGAGAAGCAATTAATAGGGTATATTGAAATTACTTGCGAAATAAATATATATTATGCAATAGCAAAGATTCCAGAGGCAATACATACAAAAACAATGGAATTGTCATGGCACCACCTGCTTCTGTTGTATTGTTTATCGGAAATCAGAACTCGAGAAAATGACACCCACGTCGGTAGAATGAACGCTTCATATAATTAGTTTTTCAACGTCGTTAATCACTGAAAAAAACAACAACAACTTAACCACAAAATAACTCCGAACCTTCAAGCACTAACCATGGACGGTTTGTATGGATGGCTCGTTTTTTAGCGTACACCATTCGACTTGAAAAAGATAAAATGGAAAGTTTTAGCCACAGGGTATATAGTTTCGAAAAAACCCTTCGGGTGTGTACGAAGAGCATCCATATTTTCTCCGAAAAATGTGCTTCTTTTGTGCAATATGGCAACGAGTTAAGGAAAACTAAAGTATTTTAAATTGATGGAACAGGAATAGGGTATTTATTTTTTCTCATGCGTGTCGAGGTTTTAGAATGGATTAGAGAAACTATCAATCGTAGACGCTTTTACAGTTTTCTCTCTCTATATATAAAAGGACTACTTTACATATAAATCTATGAAAACTATACGCACATTAAGAAGTAAATAATTCGACACAGAGAAGGCCTTTGCTGACGCTTTTGTGTTCGGATTGTTATGCACATTTTAATGCCTATTGAATACAGGTGTGGCAGTTGCTTGCTTTAAATAAAAAAATGCTCGACAGCGTTGCGTTTTGTCCAATCAAGTCAAAGTTGTTCGTACTTTTTTCTACCTCTTCCGTATGTTGATGTTTTGCTCATGTTGCTGAACTAATTCTTAAATCATCGCGTTTAAAACCACTTTACTGTAGTGGTTTAAATCCATTGTTGTATTTCCATACAACTATAGCACATGTTTAACTTGGGATTGTAACAGCTGGAAGACTATTGTCTGCGTTTTTCAGGACAGCAGTACGTCTTTGTATTCAAAGTGAACTAGATTTAGCAACCAACGTTCCAAAAGAGAGGTGATGGCGGATGCTTCAGCTTTCATGTAGCTCTTCAATTCAAGTATAGTTTAGTGGGCTGTGCTTTTGTTTTGATTGCACTTCAAGCATGCTTGTCCGACATTCCTGTGCATTGAGGACAGGTCAGGTTTAGATAATAGCCTAATCAGATCAACTGCAATGTCAAGACTTTGCTACTAACGCGTTGTAGAGCGACTGGTCTTATTTTTGCACTTAGAAATTTACTTACGGACTCTGCCATTGCGACCATTGAATTTCGGCTCGGAAAAAATAGAAAACATTGGACTAACAATTGTTTTCTTGCAAGGTGCAAAAGTTCAATGACTCCAGGTCCACAGATCTAATGTTGAGTGATGTTCTAATGAGGAGAAAAAACTCGAGCCTTATCATTCATCCAATTTTGACAAAACACACTGATGCTAATACATCGTTTACGTTTCCTAATGAACTGAACGAATTTGGAAAATAAAAATAATCAGACAGGATGGATGGCATCAACCAGGATATTTACGTTAAATTGGTGCATGAATATAAAACTGTTTTTTGTGTATAGCCTATTATACTTGAGATTATTTAGATTAATTTAAGTTGAGTTGGTTTAACGTCTAACATCAGCACTACCTAGGACAGTCCCACGACTGACGTCTAACGATTTTTGTCTGCTGCCACACATAAGACAGGGCGGGTATACCATGACCTCTGTCTCAGCCGGTTACATTACAGTGACACCGTCCCAATCAGTAGAGGACGAAATCGCCAGGACTCGAACCACGAACCTCCTACGTCGGAAGCTGATGTTCTACCCCAGGGCTATCACCCCCCCCTGAGATTATTTAAAATTATAATACTATTAACATACTGTGTTTAGATCCATAAAGAAAACATGAAAGGGAGAAATCATTTTGATGCCTCGAGATAAAGGGACATTTTAAAAAGTAAAATAGCCCTGCCATAGATCAAATGAATTTGTAGACACGATAAAACACCTAATCGACGTGACTGTGTACCTGACAAGACACTGTACAGAGATTGGCCTGAAGTAGGCATGTTATCATTATTGACCCCTGACTTCAGAAATCTACAATCGTTAGTACAACGTCGCGGTAGCTTACAACCTGTATTAAGCATTCTTATTAGCATGCATCTTTAGTCGACTCGTTAGCTTACGATAACGTTGTACGTATCATCCCAAGTGTTTAGGTCATTGCTTTACATTCATCATATTCTAAGCCTACTAGCAAAAAAGGTAAACAACATCCGGTTCGTTCTTTTAATTAAAGTCAACAGACATAGAGCCGGAAACGTCAAAAGCAGTAATCGATACGTTCTTTTAAACGCACACACACACGCACACACACTCTCTAAATCTATTTCTAATCTCTTGTGAAATCTAACTTAAACTTAATCTCTAACATGCTGATTCTTACCTAAGCTTGATTATTCTTTTGTTTGCATTATTTTTGTTTATTAAGTGTACACTGTACAGCAGTTTCAGACAGAAGAAGCAGTGGTGGAAGTATTTTTCCTAGTTCTAATGATCATGCACTATTGTAGCTAACATAGTTATTGGTAAGAGTGGCTAGAAAACGTACGTCAGTAATCATAGCTGTTAGAAGAAATAGCGCTAATTCTATCACGACGCTCTGTTCTTTTGCAAAAAACTCCTCTTTCTTTGCTTACATCTTACAATGATCTGGAATCATTAGATCCAAACAGTTGAATTGCCTAGCAACCTATGGTAAACACGGGCATTAGGTGGCTATTTGAAGCCATTGCGCTTTTCCCAAGACCGATCATTATCTCCCATTTCCACCAATCTCAGGTTTCCCTCAACGTCCTCTCCCTGACTTCCACTGCTTACCCAGTGCCATCTCACCATACACGTCACTGCTGGGGTGAGTACGAGCATGGTTACAACCAGAGTCTGGTTACCTCTCTCTAACAATGGAACGGCTCAAAATACAAAAAAAGCTGCACGGAAGTCCATGAATCAAATAAAATGTTTGTTAATGATACGATTTTATCAGTTCATGCAGAAAATGTATTACCTATGTATTGTTATGGTGCATTATTTTTTATTTCATTAATACTACTTTAGTAAAAAGAAAAGTCGGTGTTTAATGAGAATTAAGGGAAAGCTTACGACATCACAAACTATCTTACTTTGCCCACATAGCAAGCCATGGCAGCCTCGCTCAAACAAAATGGAGGGAAGAAGAAGGAAAGGCAGACCCAGCAGGAATTGGGATGATAACATAAAAGAGTGAACAAGGGCCCAGCTACATGTGAACAACAGTCTGGCGCAGGATCGTTTGACATGGAAACCCCAAATCGGGACGGTACAGTGATCGTACCAATAAAAAGTATTTTATAAGTATTACCTTGAATGAATTCGCATACCTTAGTGTATAACAAAACATGCATTAAACTCGATACCAGAACTGTTACTCAGTTATGCATAGGTTGACTAAAATACAGGAATACAGGGATACATGTCGATTTATTGATCCCACGAGCGGACATTCATTTTACAAAGTTCGTCAATATTAAAAATTACATAAAAGACATACGGCTTAAAAAAGAAAAAAAAATTAAATAGGAATTCACACACAGAAAAACCTTCCTATTTTTTTTCACAAGTATACAAGATTACATTTATTTCAACCTAGAAGGCCTAATGCCACGGCCTTATCTGTACACCGAATTGGCGCCAATGTTATTTGCCCTGAATGCTGTTTTAATTGTTTTTGAACCAGTGACTTTCTTTCTACCCTAGACATGCGTTGAAAAGAGATGATGTAAACTTGTGCACGCGAACAGACTGTTGTAAACACCATTCTTTGAAGAAACACCGATTACAGCAAACCAAAGTTAAAAAAAAAGCGAAGTAAAGGCGAGAGAGTGGGGGAGAGAAAGAAACAACATCGAAAATAACAAAGAAAGAGAAGGATTGAGATAGATAGATAAAGATAAACAAAATAAAGGTATAAAAGAAAGAGAGAGAGAGAGAGAGAGAGAGAGAGAGAGAGAGAGAGAGAGAGAGAGAGGAGAGAGAGAAAGAAAGAGAGAGAGAGAGAGAGAGAGAGAGAGAGAGAGGGGGAGGAGAAGGAGGAGGAGACACTCGAAAAGAGGAGAGATAAACTTAATAAGTAAACTGTATAGAAACATCGTAGATGACTTACCTTACTCAAGAAAATGGTATTCCAAAATACTGAATACACACATTAAACTGTCCTGGTGAACACAGTTTCATTTTGAGTCACTGGAAAACAGAGGCACCCCGATTTCAACTGATGTCAATGACTTAAGAGAAGGAGCAACACGTTTCGAAACCTACGAAGAAAGTGCTTAAAATCTAATATTTATAATACCCCAGCGTGTAAGCTTTCAACAGGAAGGTTTTCAAAAGACAGCGGCTAGGCAACCGAATTCCCACTCAGAAACAACAGGTAAACTTTGAGAAGACAGAAGAGCGCGTTTTGGCTAGTGGGTAGGTAGTCCAGTTCTCGGCTAGTCAGAAACTGTGGGTAGATCTAGATACAATGTAGTCCAGTACCCAGATAGTCAGAAACTGTGGGTAAGTCGAGATAGTCCAAAGACTGTCACAGACGAGACGCGGCCTCGCTAAAACTCGATAGGCTACTTTCCCTCTTCACCCGAGGTAGAGGCAGACCGCAGGGTGGCTCGCGAGGCCCGCTGTGGACTCAGTCTTGTTGCTGCGCTGGTGTGGACTAGTCTCTCGGGAGACTTTGCGAAGGCGGAGCCTAACCAGATAATGAAGACGATAAGTAAGGGTATCGAGCGGTCGTAAACTAGGCCTACAAAACTGACGTAGTTAGTACGATATTGTTGACGTAGACAAATCCGCTATTCATGGCAAAAAAAAACAAACAAAACAAAACAAAAAATAAAAAAATAGCGTAGACTGGCTACATTAAAAAAAAAGGATGGAAAGTCTGAAAATGTAGACGCCATTTTGAAGTGTAGTAGAACTTCATTAAAAATTAAACAAATGAAGCACATTTACCAAAAACTCAAATCTATTCATATCTCATAACTCATATCTATTTTTTATTATTCCTATGAACGACTAGGTGGAATCTTTCATTTGATCTAGTTTTCTGTCGTATGAAAGATCATAAAAATATTTGCCGAACGGTACAATTAAACCATAAAACAACTAGAATCTGACTAAAACAAAACAGAAGTAATATCTGAATTTTATAGTCTTTAGAAAGACTTGTGGCCAAATTTTAGCCCTTAGTACTGCCTTGGATCAGGTGTAAACTTTCGTCAAAGTTTAGTGCTAGGAAATTCCTATAAATAAATCTTAGACACAATTTAAATTTCAGGCCTAACTTTCGGAGCCTAAGAGCGATTGGAAAATCCCAAGGTTGGGATTACGTTATTCGTGAAGTTCACGGAAATCACAAAGCGTGTAGAAGTCTGCCCACGGCGCCTGAATTATTTCCAGGTCTACCGTAGTCCACTTAATTTGAAGGTTAGCACCTGAGCACGAAACAACTAAGCTTGATTCAAACTGACCGTAAGTAAGGTCAGGGCAATCACAGGACAAAGATTGGCTCGTTATGTGTGAACTGTGTGATTGTGTAATGTTATGTACAAATTAACAGAAACAATATCACTGAGTTAGACTTAGAATAACCGTAGTTAAGATGAGGGAAATGACAGGACAAAGATTAGCTTGCTGTGAGCAACTGTGTAAGTGTGTTACATGTATTGTTATGTGCGACTATTTTGACTAACCAGTTAGGTTCATAATAATCATAATATTAAGTAAGAGTAGGGCAACGACATGACTATAAAGTATGTAAACGTTACGTGTACGAATTGATTAAAAGCCAGAGCCAATGTTGCTCCTGTGCATCAGCTAAATCTATGTCATCACTGTTCAGCAATGACACATTTATAACACTGTGCAAAAGGCTCGCTCAAATCGTTCGCGTAGACATGGATATAATTATTTACAGGCAAAGGCTGGATATAATTTATTTGTTTTTTTTGTTAGATTGAAAGAGGAAGAAAGTAAAATGATGTGTTATCGATCAGAAAATGGCGTGATGGAAAGTGGAACGTAATATCATTTTTCACGAAAATAATGATAATTACAATTTAATTGCTTTAAAAAGATTGGAAAGACAGATAGAAAGACGTACATAATCTACAACAGCTATTTAGATTGATAAAGAGGGAAGCGCAATCAAAATCTTGTTATTTTTTAATTATCGACAAGGAAGAAACTATAAAACCCAGTTCACGTCTCAATCCATATGCTTATAGTTAGACAGAGAGATGAAAGGTAAATATACAGGTATAGAGATAGATAGATAGACAGAATGATTGATAGATGAATAGATACAAAGATAGATAGACTGGCATCGACAGAAAAAAAAACGCGATCCAATATTTAACTCCTTTCAATCGTTCACTCTTTAATTCTTTCAACAGTTTTAACTACCAGAGAAAAATGTTCCATTGTATGACGGGAGAGTCAGCAGCATTAGTCATATAAGTCCTGGTTGTCTCACGCTATGTCTAGCAACTGCCACACACAAACAGACCAATATACAAAGCTGTACATATCCCCATCCACGCCATTAGCGGGCCGTATGATCCTCATGGGGGACATTGGAGACATTAGTCTAAGAGATACAGTGGAGCCCTCCTAACAGACAACACCTTTTAAAGCCAACCGTTTTATTAAGTCAACATCACACGGCATTCCTACTTTGTACATGTAATACATGCTTTCTCTTTTGTTGTTATAACATTGAACCAGATATAAGAAACTGTTGCTCCATGCTAACACGTATTTCCAGCCCCAAGGGCATTCCCCCAAAGTTCTCCCTGACTAGAATTCTAGAAGTGCTTATCTGTACACACCCACACTCTCCACAGCCATGGACTTTACGCCTGGGAACTGGGAAGTCTGACTATCCCCAGATGTAGAGCTACCACTCAGGGGGAGTTTGACCGCGATTATGCCTGGGACAATGTTGGCTTTGCGATAGACACGACTATAATTCATGACGAAAGACCCCCTTTAGGACGGGGGTTTGCTCAATTAGAACATACTTGTAGTGTTGGTAGATCAATCTTTAATTCGCTTCTAAAATACCTGATAGTTCATTTAAGCTGCAATAATGTAGTGTAGTTATACAAAGGCGCCGGCATATGATTCTTTACTTTCTATGGTCTTCATTTTTTGCTCTGAGAAATGTTGTTAATTATGTTACCGTAAGACACCTAGTGAGCACGTTACGTGACCAAGTTTCGGGTCACTGTTGGGTCACGAGTCTGATCCAGTTCCGCTCGCCCGAGCATGGGAGATAATTCACCGTGAGCGATTACCCGAATACCGACAGGTTGCCTCCCCTTACCACCACAAAAACAGAGCCATTTCACCTTGTACTTGTAGGTGTGCTGACAAATCAGGATGGCTCATTGTTCCTGTTCGCACCTTGTTCAGAACAATCAAGTTCTGAGGTCAGAAAGATACGTAGTCACGGCTGACCAACTATACGGCGGCTCTGGTAATAACAAGGGTATAAATTGGTGGGGTACAGAAGACTTGCTTGGAAGAACGGATTGTTCAGTCAGCATTAACTTGGTGATCTATCTGAGAATGAGGCGGTGACTTCATTAATACATGGGCAAGCAGATAGATAGATAGATAGATAGATAGATAGATAGATAGATAGATAGATAGATAGATAGATAGATAGATAGATAGATAGATAGATCAGACAGATAGAAAGACATTGTGTAGGTAGGTACATCGATAGGTATATATATACACTTTTACTTCCTCGTAAATAATTATTCTTCTTTTCCTCCCCACTATTTTTCTCCTCTTCTGTCTTTATATCTTCTTCTACCCCACACCCGCTCGTCCATATCCTTCCCGACCTACCTTCCCTCTCCTTATCATAAGAAAACATAGATTCTTAGCCAGAGAGCCCAGGGGCCTAACAATAACGGAGTACTCCAGATAGAAAAACAGGATAAAGCTTAAATATAATATACGCTTTGCAACGGTGAGAGAGGTACGTGCCTCAAGGCTAAAAAGATCGACAGAGAGGTTTTGAAATATGCACGATCTATAACTTAATTAAGTTAAGTCGACTAATCTGGATTCTACTAGATTTGAAGAACAAGACTAGTATCAGCTAAAAGCCTTCCTTATTTCATCCAAAACATAATACTATTATATTTTTGGTTAAATAGATTTAATGAAATTGTGTAGGTAAGTTTCATTGCACTTTGTTTTACAATCACATTTAACGCTGTGATGAATGGTTCCATATTTTCCCAATCTTTCCATTGGCAAAAGATGTAGGCTTAATAATTTTGTTTATATATTTGTGTTTTGTTTTAACCTTTCATACTTAGTTGACAAGGGTCGTTTACACACACGCACATACACACAAACTTAAGACAAAAACAATTGCCCCCTGTGGTGTGATTAACCACCTTGTTCAATATGGAAATTTTGTATTCAATTACAATATCGTTGACATATTTTAACCGACAACGCAATGTGATGTCTACGATTTCTACGATTATGTAAATTTGGAGTTTTAAACTTATAATAAGTTTCTCTAATATTTGTATTTCTGATACCCCCCCCCCTTTTTTTCATAATCTTGACTTCTACCACAGTCAATTCAGAGAAAAATTAGTTTAACTCTTTTTTCCTCAAGCATTTTCAATTAACATTTTTTTGTAATATTATGATGGTTTATAAATTTTTTTCCTGTCGATTGTCAATACTGTAGCAAATTTAATAATGTGTAGAACAGTTTAAACGTTGTGGTAAGTGCACAACAGAAATTACTCTCCAACATTATATCGTTTCTTTCCTGCTTATAAGTAAGACTTTTTAGTAGACTTATAAGCAATTTTTGATTGACAGAAAGGTCACTGCTCCATAGAAAAACCACAAGTAATCTCTCGCCGCTACAAAACACTATCGACTCTTTCACGTCAACAAAAATGCAACAGAGTTCAGATAGATAGGCCGTACTTTCCAATAACCTTGTTGGTGTCTGGTCGACACCGAAAGCAAGGCAATTACAAAAAAAAAGCTCAAGGGCATGAATTCAACGCGCCCTTTTAAGGGGCATTCACCACAGACCTCATTACGAAGCGATTCAGAGAGTATAACAAAACGGTCGGTCAAAGTTTTGTTATTATTTTCCACCAAATAAAGTTATATGTCTGAGAAACACGCCCTCACCATCCTTGTGAAACGGATGTGAATGTCTCGATAACACTCTGCTGAATAGATGGTGATATGAAGAGCTGTGAGCGAATAAAGGTACACACCTACACTCTGTCCACAAAGTCGTTCATTTGACCCATGTACTAATGATTTGAGTGGGCACAATCTCCGTAGGTCTCTCTAAGGCTGTCTCTTTTTTTAATGAAGCTTTTCTTTGACTTTTTATTTTGTTTACAATGAACACATTGCCACAATTTTCTTATCCATGTCAAATTATATGTAATGCAATTTTTCTTTCTTTTCGTGTTTTCTTCTCCTTCCTTGTTTTCTCGTTCTTACCCTTTATTCGCCTCATTTTTTCTTTTTCTTCTTCTTCTTCTTCTTCTTCTTCTTCTTCTTCTTCTTCTTCTTCTTCTTCTTCTTCTTCTTCTTCTTCTTCTTCTTCTTCTTCTTCTTCTTCTTCTTCTTCTTCTTCTTCTTCTTCTTCTTCTTCTTCTTCGTCTTCTTCTTCTTCTTCTTGCTTTCTCAGTATAGTTAATAATTTTTTTGTTTAGTGCGGGTTTTTATATCAAGAAATGAACAAACTGTATAGTTTGAAATAATGCACTCAGAACGTTTATCGATATTTTTCCAACAAAAAGAACTGAACCACCTTATTCGTTACAGAAATCAAACTCTCTAATAGGTTTTTGAGTTTTTATGTCTAGCTCTAAAACTTAATAAATGTGAAGGCTCTCTTAGATTGTCCATTTGTGGCTCAAAGTTTGAAAAAAATAAAAAGAACAGTTTAATATATGGCTTAAAGCCATTAGGCCTTGCCAAACCTTAGCTGTTTACCTTTTGCCAAAAGACCGTATTTATACGCATTTTCTTACACTTTTTGGTCTGTATCTGTACACTCTAATGACTTAGTTATGTTGGCAGATTAGCACGAGAAAATAATGTTTTGAAACAAGTCACCTGTCAAGCCAGCCCAGATCTGACATCAAGTACTAGGGCTCACGGCTACCAACTCTCCCAGTGCCAGAATTACAGCAGGCACTTAGCCCTACAGATTGAGTTCCTTCATGATAGCTTTTGAGGAGCTCCATCGATTAATCGATTGGTGTTGTCTTGTTGCTTTCCTCCAGTTCCCCTTTGAGAAACAAATTGCTTTGCGATTGCAATAGGTCTTTGAAATAAAGTTAAAAAAAAATAAATTTAAAGCGTTAAGTTGAAAACAAACAGCTAGTACATTACAACCTTGATGATTTTTCGCAATACATTTTTTTCTTCCACATTAATATAAAACCAAGATGTTCTATCTAATATTTTATACACTTGTGCCACGTGCAAAGAACATAAACATAATAGCGGAAGAAAAGAAAAGACAATATAAAATACGCATCTTACTAAGCCTGTAATTTATCGTCGTACCTAGGAAGAAAGTAATCTTAACTCTCTTTTTCTCGAACATTTTTCACTTCATATTTATCTAAAAAAAAAAAAAAGATAAGAAAAACTGCTTTGTTTTGATCTGACATGAAAAAAAGACGCATGATGGTGGATAATATGAGCAAGTTGAGCTATAAAAATACTCTTATCATACAAGCGGACAGGCGACAGGGAAACTTGAATTAATAATGAACGCCGATCTGTCTCATTACGAGGCCTAGTCTGTGACTTAAGGCTCACAAGAGGTGATTATTTTTGCTTCGGCCTAAAAAAACAGACCACTTTGCAGTGCACAAAAACAAGCTTCGCTGTAATGAGGTTAGTAGTAAACAGACCCGCCACTCTACGCCAAAAAAGGCGTATTTTTACGCACCTTGTTACACTTTCTTTCGCTAAAATTTACTCTTTGACGCTGATGGTGTTGGCAGCTTTGAGTAAACAGGAGTATTATCGATCCTAGGTAGATGGGGCAGTCTGTGTGATGTAATCATAATTGAATAGTAGGAAGACAAGTGACATAGATTGTCGCCAAACCCGCCATAATTCAATATAGGTGCAGCCAAGTATTGTTTATTATTATAGTTATTTGCTAACACTTGTGGCATTATTAGGCGCGTCAATTTTTATTATTATTATTATTATTATTATTATTATTATTATTATTATTATTATTATTATTTGCTAATTCTTGTGGCATTATTAGTAGCTTCAATTTTATTGTACTTGCCATTCCTCGAATACTAAAGATTAAGGGCATTTTAGAACTAAGATAACGCATTTTGCAACTGAGCGGGGGGAGGGGTAGGGGGTTGTGATTTCTCAGCCGGTCACATAATTCTGACACAGACACAACCAGTAGAAAAAAAGACAACTTGATTCATAATCAAACCTGAACCTCAGGATTGGAAGCGGTACACTCGACCCATTGAGGGAGAGAGAGAAGTGCAGCCAAGTATTGTTTATTATTATAGTTATTTGCTAACACTTGTGGCATTATTAGGCGCGTCAATTTTATTCCCTATGCGTCACCTCATTGTATTTTTATTGTACTTGCCATTCCTAGAATACACAAGATTAAGATCATTTCAGAACTAAGATAGAGCATTTCGCAACTGAGCTATGAAACAAGAGCAAGAGGCAAGGTGGTTTTATTTAGTTCCTCGCAATAAATAGCATCAATTTCTAAATTGAACTGACAATGATTTTCTGGTTGAAGATAAATCCTTTTATTTCATTGTTTTTTTTTCTCCTCTAAATCCTAGTTTAATCTTTTCATGTTCCCAAATCAAAACCTATACAGTAGTGAATGATCCCAAACTATTTTTTCGACAATTTTACGAGAATCAAGGAAAGTACCGTGTGTAGCGGTGGGGGGAGGGGGTTGAGATTTCTCCCCACATAATTCTGACACCGACACAACCAGTAGGAAAAAAGACAACTTGATTCATAATCAAACCTGGACCTCAGGATTGGAAGCCGTACACTCGACCCATTGAGCCATGTCATCTCAAGCTTTTCGTCATTAAAAGTCTGATGAGAGAGAGAGAGAGAAAGAGAGAGAGAGAGAGAGAGAGAGAGAGAGAGAGAGAGAGAGAGAGAGAGAGAGAGAGAGACAGAGAGAGAGAGAGAGAGAGAGAGAGAGAGAGAGAGAGAGAAGAGAGGGAGAGAGAGAGAGAGAGAGAGAGAGAGAGAGAGAGAGAGAGAGAGAGAGAGAGAGAAGAATATAGAGATAAATAGAGAGATAAAAAGCTCTAACCTCTATATCCCTGTTTGATGTCTCCTACGCTCCCCTGTGTAACTACATGTACAAGCCCCATCCCCATTATCCCGTGCGTGACTGTTTTTTACTAGACCCAGAGTCAGACCTCAAGGTCCTCTGCTCTTCCCCGAAATGATATTAGAATATCGTATTTTGTTACAAGCCGTGCTCTTATTATCAGCAGGATGTGCTTTGGCAATGAAGATTTGTCATGCTACATACATACAAGGCTATTATAAATATTATCCTTTTGTTAGTTTGAGTGATGGATAAGCCGACTAAAACCTTTGGAGATTCATTGACACAAAATGAAAGGATTAGACAAAAACAACAACAACAACAACAACAACAACAACAACAACAACAACAACAACAACAACAACAACAACAACAACAACGACAACCAAAAAAACTGGAAAAAACAAAACAAACCTCAAAAACACACAACAAATCCATAAAATAAGACAGCCACAGTTTGCAAAGTTTAAAAATATTTCTCTCAACCATCGTGATCATTGAGAAATACTCAGCCGCATCCTGAGAAGTTTCTTCTATGTTGGTCACGACTTCAGACATTGGAAGCCTGCAGCGGCCTATGCCGGCCTCATTGTAGCGTCTGAAGCACCATTCACGTAGACAAGAACCAAAACCACACAGCAGGGTATCTTGGACACCTCCCGTATCTTTACCACTGCATGAAACGACATCCTTATCTCTAAGGGGAGGCGGTAGCCCCGGGGTAGAACATCGGCTTCCGACGCAGGATGTCCGTGGTTCAAGCCATGGCGATTACGCCCCCTACTGATTGGGTCGATGTCAGTTTAATGTGACCGGCTGAGACATGACTCATGGTATCCCCGCCTTGCCTCGTGTGTGACAGCCCATACATTTGTCAGATGTCAGTCTTGAGATTCGTCCACAATATAGTCTATATAGTGCTGACGTTCGAATTTAAAACCAACTCAAACTCCTTATCTCTAATTATCATCGAACAAACGCAATGGAAGGTGGGATCGATTTCCGGTGAGGGAGTGAGGGACACTCATCATAAATGGCGGACTCCTCCCAAGTGCATTAATTATAATAGCAGTCTGAGACGTACTTCAGATCTTCCGGCCTTCAGGCATATTACCTGAACGTTGATCATATGGATTCCTCTTCCATAAACTTAGTCTCTGTTCCTCAGTCCTCGCCCCTACCATCTGTCTCTGTCTGTCTCTTTCCCTCTCTACCCTTCCCCAACTCTCACTCTCCCCCTTCAACTCAACTCCCACTTTTCATCTAAAATTCGATCCTATCTGTCTCTCTATCTCATATATGATTATACACATCCACTCATTTCCCAACCCTTTACAAATTCTCTGTAATGCTCTTATCCATCTAAAATCGATACCTATATAACACACAATCAGTCCCTATGAACACAACTCCTGATCTTTATACTTTTACGATATTGATCCCCCTACACGAAGCCGCGACGGTGGTCTTGGGAAATACACCCATAGATCTGCTTAGAGATGACCTAATTGGTTCGATTCTAGATCTTAACATTTCATATTGAATAATCTCTCCATTTTTCGTTTCAGTTTGAACCTATAATGTTGAGTTGGATACTAAGTTTACTTTAAACAAAACTACCACATCAACATCAATCAGATATCGCAGAGAATCACATCTACAGGGTATCATGTTTTGATATTGAATTTCCAACAAAGCAAACCGATAATCATCAGGTGCGTGTGAATACCGTGTAGATCAAGATGCAAACAAAGACAGACAAAGATTAACCTGTCTTTGTCCATACGGGTTAGCTCGATGTCAGTGTAATGTCACCGGCTAAGCCAAAACTCCAGGTATCCCCGCTTTGTCTAAGTATATGTGTAACATAGCGTAAAAGTGTCAGATGCTAGTCTTTGGACCCGTCCACCAGAAGGTATAGTAATGAGGATAAACTTAAATGAACTACCTGGGAAGAGACTTAGCAATAGAAAAAACACACGACAGAAGGTGAGCGAAAAATGAGACGATTAATATATTGACTAGTTAATAGACACACACACACACACTTATGTACAGAAAGAAGGAATGACAATATAATTTTATGTTAAAAGAGATCGAGATGAGATGAGAGGGATAGAGATATAAAAGAGAGAGAGAAAGGTAGAGGCATAGGGATACATAGAAAAGGGAAAGAAAGACGTAGGCCTACAATGAGTGTAAGAGATATTGATATGTATAACATATTTGTTTAGTAGATTGGTTTACAAATCTAGCTATAAAGTAAGGTGATAACAAAGTTTTGGAAAAAGAAACTAGAAAAATAGAAATAATGTGAAAGAAAAGTAGAGACAGAGAGATAGATAGATAAATAGATAGATAGATAGATAGATTGACAAAGGCAGAAAAAAATAGAGAGAAAGGTGGGGAAGAGAGATCAATAGAGATAAAGATAAGAAAAGAGAAAGGCGTTACCACCAGTAAGAGAAATAAGGTTGGAAAATCTGAGGGATACAGGGACAGAAATTTCACACCGTTTCGTTCCCTTGGTCGCTATCTTTTCTCTTTCTTCTCCCCCGTGGTGGCTGCCCTGGATCAGGTTCCTGGCCTTGGGACTAATCTGATATCCTAGGTCCGGGCCAAGAATGCCTGCACTCACAGCTATTTGGACAGTTAGAGAGTCTGAGAGATCTAGTGTGGTCTATACCCATGGCAGGGTACCGGGACAGGGGAGGAAGAGAGAGAGAGAGAGAGAGAGAGAGATAGAGAGAGAAAGAAAGAGAGAGAGAGAGAATGGGGAGGGGGAAGAAAGATGAATGATACTATGAATCGTGAAAAGACAAAAGAAGAAAAGATAAGACACACCATTGTTTCATTAAACATGTTTACAATAAG
Organism: Elysia chlorotica; assembly: GCA_003991915.1. Lineage (NCBI taxonomy): Eukaryota > Metazoa > Mollusca > Gastropoda > Plakobranchidae > Elysia > Elysia chlorotica. Next base: position 221,327 of record RQTK01000248.1, read on the forward strand.
TCGGCATGATTAAAAAAAAGAAACGAAAAGAAAAACAAAAAAGAAAGCATTTCATTTATCACTAAAGGCTCTATAAATGTATCAGCTTAATATATCAACTAACTATAATATCAAATATTGTGTTTAACATGGAAGTACGTATGTACACATTTTTGCGCCTGTAAGTCAACAATACATACACACAAACACACACACCTCTATATTCCTTGTTTTAATTGCAAGTCCCAGATAACGAAATAGATATCAATTGATAAATATATTGGTAGATGGAGAGGTAAATAATAAAATATTAAAATTTCATGATGGAGACTGAACAGATAATAAACAGATAGAGAAATATAGAGGCTGAGAAACAAAGCTGGAGAGAAAGACAGACAGAGAAACAGAGACACAGAGAAACAAAGCTGGAGAGAAAGACGGGTAGAAAGAAGTGGAAAAAGCCTGTACATGTACCACCAAAGTGGAGATGCAGGTTTGAGAAAATAATGCTAGAGACTAAGCTGGACACTTAGGTCCAGCCCAGGAAAGCCTGAAAGTCTCAGAGCCTGAGATCTCTGGGAGGGATTTACATCCCGGGCTGCCAACCTGGGTAGCCATAGAAGTCTACAGAATAAAGAAACAAGGTTACCAAATATCTCGTGCAAATTCCGTTTTTGGCTTCATTTTGGCGGCTCGATCTGGGTTAGATCTCTATCCATTTCAGCATACCGAGATAGTAGTCCAGGAAGCTTTGTGTATATAGCATAGCAGTGGTTCCTATTTCACATTACATTTTGGAGGGATGCGAGTTGACGCTTGTGATAGAGTTTCGCTCTTCAATAGAGAGGGATACTCAATTCTATCCAGTTTTGTGTTCAAAGGGGAGAACATAGGAGACGTTAAACGTTGAAAGAGAGAGAGAGAGAGAGAGAGAGAGAGAGAGAGAGAGAGACAGAGAGAGAGTCATGATTTTCCTGCACTATCTTGTGTGGTGTAGCCGTTTCGAAAGTATTAGGTATTTCCTAAGAACCCAGAAGACGAAGAGCTAGAAGAAAGCTTCCCACCTTCAAAAAACGTGCAGAGTTCTAATTGCCTTCTTTGCCTACATTGCGATACACAACAAAGGGCTCTAATCTAGTCACGCAAAATGTGTACAGTTTTTAGTATTATAGAAACAAGGAGCAAACAAAAGAAATAATCAATGAAGCCCAACCCGTTGCAGAGATGCAAACCTAGCAAAGCAATTAAGTAGTCAATGAAGTAGTCAAAAGATAAAGGGAAAGTGCCTACGATTTTTTATTGTCAGGTGACGGTGCGATGGACCAACGAGAAAGTAACCTAAGATTGAATTGCAAACTCGTCCCCGTGTTTTCCAATAGGGATCTTCGTGGAAATTTAGGAAAATAAAACTATTCAAACAAAAAAAGCCAAAATACAGTACCAAAACAAACTAACAAACAAACAGACAAAAAATATTTCCATCCCCTCAACTGCGAAAGAAATTGTGGACTTTCAGTGTTTGGTTTATTAGAGATACATTTTTAAATGATTTAGTGAATCCGTGGCCATGTATATGTCGATAAGTTATTCCGAAGAGAAAAATTGAAATAATTTTTATGGCTTTTTAAAAAATGTAAATATTATCCTATCAATTTATGGACTGGTGAAAATCTTTAGCACGTTTGATGAAAAGAACCCATAACTAATACAAACAAAATTACGAACAAAAACAACCATAGGAACAAATAACACCGATAACGAATAATTTACGCGACAAACAGTGTCGTCTACGCTATCCTAAAACTACAGACATGATGCTTAAGGTGGCAGCCAAGGTTTGCTTAAATATAACCATCACATTTTTTTTATTACCAGACAAAAACGCCAAGTTGATAAAATCAGATTGGGGGCTAAAGAACTTGTGCGACGCAGGGACATCCACATTATCCACGGTGTCAAAGCTCTGGGAAAACCGGAACGCCGAAACCAGCCTGTGATTAGCGCCATTGATGTATAGCAAATCGACCAGTTAATTACACAAACGGCAGGCACAAGAACTGTCTTGTCCTCGCAAGACCAGCCTCCTGGAAGAAAGCATTGCCTCAGATGACCTCAATCTGTGGAAAATGCCAGACAATCTAGCTGTCTCTCGTATAATTATGCCTTTTCAACAGGAATCAAAATTTGATAAAAAGATAATTTCAAAAAATATATTTTCTGGGGCTAAAGCTTTTGCGCTGTGTGAAGGCCAAATTTGATCTAGCTGTCTCCTTGCTTTTATCGAATATTGTAGGGCGGAATTTAATCGAACCATAATTACTGGATTAGGGAGATCTACAGTGTAATTTGAACTTATCCGGTTATCACTTGTTAATGCTGCGCGTTATTTCACCTGAAAATGCAGCATTTTAACTAACTAATAACAACGCAAAAAAGACCCCTAAAAGCAAAAACAACAACAACAAAAAAGAGACAATAAAACCAAAACAACCAAAAAACGAATGCATCCTGCTCTTACTTCGAAACGTTATATAAACTACAGCCGCCGTATTTAAATCATAGTTCTTTAGCAATTTAAATACTAACGGTCGCTAACATTGTGTAGCCTTTATTCCATAGAATAAGAAGACTTAATATCTTTGAAAAGTCTTAAATTCCTAAATCATATGCAATTTACTGAGAATAGAAGTTCGTATGAGTGAGTTTACTTTCATAGACAATTAGGATGCCACTAATTATATCTTTCAAATTCCCGCTGTTTTCTCTCCATCTCCATTATTTATGCTTGGGCTATGTTTCTGCATCCACTCAATGCCAACAACAGGTGAGAGTTCCCAGCCAATCTCAGGCGATCTGTTTACACCTAATCTGCGTGATTATCCGGATCCGCATTCTATCATCAACTGATCGATCCTCCTAGGGTTCTTTGATGATTTGCCTCATTCTGTATTATTATTTGTTTATCTCTGCATTATTAATGGGTTATCTCCATAAACGCAGGCCTTTTATATAATTGCCGACAAAGCGTTGAGGTTAGATGTCTATTTTTTCCATAAACAATAATTTTATCATCATTGTTTTACGTATCTTTTTTGGTATGATTCAATGGATGAATAGTCGCACTAATAACCTTTGCATGATGGTTGAATTGAAGGGTAAGATTTCTTTTTCAAGGAATAAATAGTCGCATTAATAACCTTAGCTTGATTATATGAGTGTGGGACAAAATATCCAAATAACCCAAGGCAAACATATCAAAACAGAGCTTTCAAGTCAGGGCAATTAACTATGGCTACGCTCAATCTATGATTTAGATTTAGGGTTGGTCAGAAATTATATCAATGCTTTAAATTGTTCTTTCGATAAACGAAGCACATGCCCTCATAGTACAGGTCACACCAGTAAAGGTGTTAAAACTCAGATAAATTTTAACACTCTTTTAGGAGGAGGCAAACTGTGTACAAGACCAAAGAGGGGACGAATTCAAAGACGCTTTGTGGGTCAGTTTTCGCTTATCATTCTATGCGGTGCCTGTGGCACAAAAGGTACTTGGTTTTATCTTCGGGGAACCGGACATTTTGCCATGGGAAGCTAACAGGTGTGATAACAGATGAGAGAGAGAGAGAAAGAGAGAGAGAGAGAGAGAGAGAGAGAGAGAGAGAGAGAGAGAGAGAGAGTGAGAGAGGGAGAGCGTGAGAGAGAGGGAGAGGGTGGAAGGTAGAGAGAGATAGAGAGTCACAGACAGAGAGACGGAGAGACATAAAGAGATACAAGACGGACAGAGATAGAAGAGAGATAAACAGCAGAGACAGAGAGAAGACAAGACAAAAAAGAGACAGGCACAGGCAGAAAGGCGGGTAAATAGATTCATATAAAGAAGCAAGTAAAATGTTATTTATTTGGCTTAATGTGGCGTGATGAAATCTGATCACAAATGTAAGCCATGCAAAGAAAAAAAAAACCCACAAAAAAAAAGCAATCGCTATAATTATCCAAAAAATGGCTAGTTGAAAACTCTTTTTCATGGAATTTGTTGATATTTGCTTCAATGAATGCGCGATACAGTAGCCATCGTAGTTTTGCTAAAGTCTCACTAAAAGGAAGTAATACAGTCATGCCCGGACAAGGTTTGAGCGAGCATTGTCAATTATCAAACCGAAAATCTTACAATGAAAAATAAAACAACATTGAACAAACGAAGTACGAGACACACACACAAACGAAGTACTAAACTCAATAAATGAACGGAACAAACTTTTCGGTTTGAGCAACAAGGCCGAGCTTCTCAGAACGTAGAAGTTTTCAATAACGGATGGTTTCATTGTGAAAATAATATATAGCACTTCAGCAGCAGCTCATTTCCTTCTCTTAAAAGTCTCTTATTCTTTTAAATCTCCAATTTCGATTTTGGTTATCTCTCCCGCCTTTCAACCCTGCCGAAACTCCTCCAACTTTAAAGTACTTATTCTTCTGGTTCTGTGTTGTTAAAATTAAATTGCGTCTACATTGCTGCTATTAATATTTCTTGTTGATTGTTTTTTTGTGTTCTATGTTAAATTAGTGCTTTTTTCATTCATTCATTCTTCTTCTTCTTCTTCTTCTTCTTCTTCTTCTTTTTCTTCTTCTTCTTCTTCTTCTTCTTCTTCTTCTTCTTCTTCTTCTTCTTCTTCTTCTTCTTCTTCTTGTACCCCTTCTTCCCCTTCTCCTCGTCATTACTCTCCTCTTGCTTTATGTCCTTTCCAGTTATTTAATTGTAAATGTTGTTGACAAAAAATTCACCCATTCTAAAAATAATCCGAAAAAAAAACCCATTAACGTTCGCTTCACGAGTACAGAGAATCTCAGCCAAGTTACCCAAACACCACCAACTTATTCCACTGACTTACCTTCTATTCAGGATCCGGGGGAGTCCAGTCCAGACAGCCTTGCCACTTTTCGCTCACACAGGCCAGCTCAGTAGGTAGGGTGTTCGCCCATCCAGTCATTAGAGCCACTCGCCCTCTCATTGAAGCCGATGTTCCACATGACAAAAGAGATTTTCCTTCCTCTTGGCAATTCTGTGGTCGCTTGTCTTGATTCAGCGTCAACAAGTACTATACTTGGTACGGTGTACTTTACTTGCACTTAATATGGCAAGGAATTTTTTTTCTTTGTTTTCGATTATAGCCTTATTTTTGCCCTAAGTGCTTTTTAATGCAGCCATTATGATATCAACAATATTAACAACGGTTTTAGTTTCATTATACCTATAGTCTTGTTTAATTTTTTTTACTGTCTCCTCTATGAATGAAAGGAATCAAACTGGAGATAACTGTGTGTATACCTATTTTTCATGCTGTTTCATCATTTATTACCCTTTGATTCGTAAGACCGTTTGTACAGATTTTCGCCTTGTATTTTTGTATAAAAATAATAATAAATAAAAAATAAAACTAGCCTCAAGGTGGGTACGTATGTGTGCAAGAAGGGGGGAACATTTTCAGACAAAGTATCGCCTATTTGTGTCTAATTGAGATTTGGTGTGACCAGTATAGGAACCGCCCTAATAATAGTTTAGATTTGCAAAATATGCAAAAGCTTCCTATAGTGGTTTTATCATAAATCATGCCTTTTACCTGTAAGAGATTTTCATTAGGAACAAACAACAAAGGATGCAGAGACATGAAATTATGAAAAACATTTTTTACAACTCTTAAAGTTTACACATTATAAGCATTTAAATAAAATGTTTTTTTATTATAATATGCTTAAAAAAGGTCCATTAAACATCCTATGTGCCATTTAAAGAGTTTAAATGTTCGTACTCATAATGATGATGATGATAATGATGATGAAAATAATAATAACAACAACAACAAGAACAATGAAAATGATGATCATGATCATGATAATGGTCATAATGACGACGTTGATTGTAATATACCTATGGCAAAAAAAAAATAATAATGATAAAACTTTTCTAACAAACAACTAGTTGCACAGCGATGTTTGTACTTACTGCGGGACTTCGCTCTGCATAGACGAGTGCCTGGACATGGACTTTGGCGAGAGCTCATAGTCGCTGTCGGACCTGTAGAGGAAGGACTCCCGCCGCTGGGGCAGGTTCTGTAGGACCAGGGCGGACGATGGGCTGCCTCCGTCCAGGGGAGAGCGTCCTTGACCTCCGGGCCCATTCTCAACGTCAAAACTGGAGAGGGAAAGAATAGAGAGTTGGCTGTTAGTTTTCGTGTTTGTTGAGGAATAAAAGAGAGAGAGGTCCTAAAATATATATATATATATTTTTTTTTTTTTAAATAAAATTGATAATTCTTTTTAGTTTTCATGTTTGTAGTGAAATCAGAAAGAGAAAATGGGTCTAAAAGATATAGTAGAATTGGAAGCTAGAGAGAAGTGAAAATGAAATGGGCGTGTCATGTCCGAAGATTAATTACAACAGATGGGCAAAAAGAATAACTGACTGGTAGTTACCGAATGTGAAAATATCGAGGGGTAAACCAAAAAAAGGATGCTGCTATGATAACTATTTTTTTTGGAATTTGAGATCTGGTGCGAAGGCTTACATTCTGCTGTGGATGAACAGAGACTTGTAGGCGTAAAAGTGGGGGTAATGGTAGAGTGTAAGTACGTTAAATAATTTAACGGAGGTATTTTCCATCGCCACGACGGGCCATATTCTCGTTACCCATGACGGATGCATTTTGGTAAAATTATAGGTGGTGCTCGTAAAACGCTTGTAACGTTTTTGAAAATGTTTGTATACACCTGTATGATACACCAACGGAGAGCTACTAAAGTTTTCTTTCCAATGGTATATAAGTCAAGAGGATTGAAAAAAGAGAGATAGAAAAATGCTTTGTATTCAGAGCGTCTTTAACGCAGTCAAAACAACAACGTACATTCTATGGCGAAATTGGAGGATTTGAGGACGTACAATGTACGTGAGCTAGGCATCTTGTCACAAAAAATCGGACACAATGCGTGTTATGTCACGAAGGGGTTAAGCGTTTCTTAACGGTACCTCCAGTCTTAGATAGCGAAGCTCTTGTTGGACGTCCCCTACAACTTTGGAAGAGGTTCTTCTCCCACTAGATTAACATTGCCTTATTTTTAAAAGGGTTTCTTGTTGGTGATGCTCAGAAGGATATACCATGCACATTATAGTAAACCGACCCAGCCATTAGAAGACAAAGACGCCTCCGACTAGAAGCAAGCCGCACGCACTACCTTTGGTCCATTTAGTCCCCCCCCCCCTCATATAAACGGGGACACACCTAAGATTCGAACATAGGATCTCCTATCCGTCAGCTAAGAGCTCTTTGTACTTAGCTTTCGCCATGTGAAAGCTTAAAGTTGACTATATCTTTTAATATACAAAAAACAACAACACGTAATTTAAAAATAAATCTAACAAAATAAAAAGTCGATCAATCAACTCGAGCGTTAGAAAAAAACAAACGCCCTGAAGTGTACCTATGATTCACAGATATCCGTTATATTGTGCTGTAATCAAAGGAAACTAATGGCACAAAAGCAACAATGTCCTGCAATCGAAAAAATGCTCCTCTCTCTTTTTCCCCCTTTCCACAACATCTATATCCCCTCTCTATTCGCTTTGGCTACCTCTTCCCCTGACGCTTTCAAGCTACCTCGCCCTCCCTCCTCTTCTCTGCCCTCCTTTCTCTCTCTCTCTCTCTCTCACTCACTCTCTCCCTCACGCCATCTTTTTATATCTCCCTCGCCACCAATCGCCACGACATGATACCATTAATACACTTCAAACTTGAGCCTGGCTGAAACACCCACTTTCGGATAGCTTACACAACGGGTCAAGGGACTGAACCCTGTAAAAGAACAAGGCGGGTGATTGTCACTTTAATCTCCCCTGATAAACAGCGTTAATGTCTCCACAGTTTCCCGCTTATTTTCGTTTCTCAAGACACTGACTTGAGTGAAAAGAAAAGGAGGAAAAAACGGAAAAAAGCAACTAACTAACAAAACGCAAACCAACACAAAAAACAAAGGGGAAAAAATACACACCAAAACAAACAATAACCAATAAAAGGAAAAAGAAAGAGTTATCAGGCAGTAGGAATGCGGAGGTCTGCACTGTCGCCCAGTAACGGCACCGCCTGGTTTCTCTCTGTGGAGTGGAGAGGCCAGGCTAAGAGCAAAGGTTCTCGGAGGTCTCTTGTGGAGAGACTTGAAGAACTTCAACGACTTAGGCGACGTAAAATCAATAGAAAAGCCGATTTTAGCCACAGTCAGAGCATCTTCAGATGAAAGAGAAAAAATACTGGGAAAGAATTCCGTTTCTCCTACCCTTGTTTTCTGCCTTTCTCTGCCTTTATCTGTCTTCCTCTTTCCGTCTCTCCCTCTCTGTGTCTCCCTTTTTCTGTCTCTCTCTGTGTCACCCTCTCTCTGTATTTTTGTGTCTCTCTCCGTTTCCCTCTCTCTGTACCCTTCCACCCTTGCCTACCTCCTCTCTCTCTCTTTCTCTCTCTCTCTCTCTCTCTCTCTCTCTCTCTCTCTCTTTCTCTCTCTTTTGTCTCCACCCCCTTCTCTCTCTTTTTCAATCCCTACTCCTATCCTTTTCCCATTTCTTTCACTCCCTATCCCCTATCTCCCCCTCCCCCGCTCTTTCTCTCCCCCTCCCCTGCTCTCACTCTCTCTCTCTCCCTCTCTCTCTCTCTCTCTCTCTCTCTCTCGGGGTGTCTTAACAACGTGAAACACACCACAGAAATAACAAGCTGTGCCTCCAGCAGCGCCAGACTAGCCTGCATATCAACCGCCTCGGGTGCTGACCAGTACAGGGATAGCGTCATACCCAAGTTAAATGGCTGCGGCCAAAATAAGATAAGATAAGATAAGATTTAAAAAATCTTTATTTGTATAACTAAGGAACTCACTAGTCTTTGCCTTCCGCATCTGCAACCAAGCTAAAGCAATACACATGAAGATATTTAAGGCGAATGGAAAACATGTTCAACTGAACATACACATCAGTAATCAAAATAATTGGAAACGATGTAACTAAACTGAATAATCACAAATATAAATATATGGTGACTACTTTTAAGCCTTAAATTAAGGTCTTATTGTTGGTGGTGTAAAACGCGGAACAAGGCTGAATCCCACCTTGATGACCATATGTTTTTTTCAATGCCGAAAGGAACGACGACATCCCCACCCACCCACCCCACACAAACAGGAACGGAAAAAAACCTGAAACAAACTAATATAAAATACACACACAAAAAAGAAAGAAATTACAGAGACACCATCACACCCAATTTTTTAAAATCTCCGGCTCAGTTTACTCTGTAAGCCTATTGCCACTAAGCGAATGCAATAGATAAAAGAGGTGAGGGGAAAAAACCAAACATTAGAAATGTCAAATTATGAAAAAAGAGAGAAAGAAAGAAAGAGGCATGACTAAATCTAATCCAAATGAAATTATTTTTGAATTTAAGGCCTTTTTCTTATTTTTATAGACAATTTCTCTCTAATTCCATTAGCGTCGGCAGTCATTTAGTATGTTGCTCTAAATGGCGATTCACGCACAAGCTTTACATTTATCAACTAACGCAGTAAAATAGATTCGACGAGACACTATTAGCCTGAGGATCCTTTCAAAGACATTTCACATCATTTAGTAAATGTCACAAACACAGGGATTCAGTATGGATAGACTGTGTCTCTCTGATTATTAATATTGCTGAGGAGGAAGTTAGGTCTCAACGACAGGAACTAGTACAGATTAAAATTCTCTCTCTCTCTCTCTCTCTCTCTCTCTCTCTCTCTCTCTCTCTCTCCCTCTCTCTTTCTCTCTCTGTATATGTATATATATGTATTATCTGTCTGTCTGTTTCTCTCTCT
>RQTK01000248.1:231321-248787 GCA_003991915.1 Elysia chlorotica
TCTCTCTCTCTCTCTCTCTCTCTCTCTCTCTCTCTCTCTAATTGTAGATACCTTTATATTGTCACGAATATGTAGAAAGCATTCTTATTTTCAGACAAACAGTTCTTACAAAGCATTAGAGAAATCAAAATGATTAACGGTAGAAATGCAAATCGATTTATAGATTATAATTTATGGTTTTATTGTAGACAGAAACATTAAATGAAGCTCAATTAATTTTACTGGAGAGGACATTGTAAGGAGTGTCTGTAAGGAAACAAGGATGATTTCAAATTTCCGTTCAAATAGTAGAAGGAACTCTACTCTTCAAGAAACGGTTAGATGTCTAGGATACTTAATAACTATATTCTCGATGTTGGACAGACTTATTAATATGGATCCCATTTCCAACGGTTGTGAGCAAAATTAATGCTTCTGTCGTGCGGATTCGATAAATCGTTATGTCTCTAACAATAGCACAAAACCAAACAGACTTTCATCTAAGAAGAATTGGGTCCAGGAAGACATTTTAACAAATTATTGATTTTTTCCCTTAAACATTACCGTGCCGTCTATTTGTCAAGTAGATAAGAATCCATCATTATCCTTAATGGTTTTAAAGATTTTTACGGTCTTGGACTTAAGAAATTTTCCGTCGTTGCCTCTCTTACAAGTGTCATATTTCCTGGTAACTCGATTTCTATCTAACTGTCTCAGTCTGTTCACTCTATCCTGACATCTGAGAACGGTGACTTTTGTACAGCCTGTGTTTAAACTGGGGACCTTCTCGGCGTGTGCCATAAAACGTGATCTTCCCACCCATCTTCAGAAAGGTTCCTTTACCTTTTAAGCTGTTCTATCTTGAGAGCTCAGCTAATTCCCAGACCTTTTTTTTCTTTTTAATGGCTCGATGAATCATTTGTGTAATGGAATTTTATGAACCCAACAGGCAAAAGTTTACAGTTTGAGCAGAAAACTGTAATTCATTGCCTAAATTCTTTTAAAGTCGATTTTCATCATACAGCACAAAAATAAAACTTCCGTTAAAAATAATTTTATCCGATTCAAATACACCAGACCATTCTGTCATGGTTTTATCTGAATCTAAATCATTGAAAAATTGCAAACCAGCCTATCGCGGGGATCTGTTGAAGTTTACGAGAGGCATAATTATAGAATCCTTAAAATACCGAAATCTTCGGAAAGAGGCGCTCAATTCTTACGTTTTGACTCTGTAAATGTTCAACAACTTATTATTGAAGACTATTAGTGCAACATCAAAATTTTATGTTTCCCAGTTAAAAACAATACGGTAAATATCAGATTTTCAACATGTCACTTGCATAATAATTTTTATAATTTAATACATTTTTGAAAATGTACGGACCCAATTCGTCAAATACCAACAAACTTTCCTACTTAGATTACACAAACTTCTTATCACTGCTTCTTTTCTTTTTCTTTTTTTTAGAAAATTTCATTCCTATTCCACGATTTCATTTTACGCCACCTTAATGGATTTTTTAAAGCAAACGCATTTCGTTGTCCACTCTTCTGTAAAATGAAGACGGCAAAGAGCCTGCTCTTACACTCACTGTTCAGGCGGCTTACGATTTAGGGGCTTCAACTAATTTTGCGGCTCTGTACCACTTCAAAACAAGTCTGAAATCGAGAGCCTAACTTTTAAGATTACACCTTTTTTCACGAGAAATTATCAAGTTCCCACACGCGTGAACCGGATCGTAACGATAGCGTTATTGTAATTTTCCATTTTCCAGGTTTAATTTTACCTTGAACAAGAAAAAAAAGTGTCTGGTGAATGAATTTATAGGTTACAAAGATGTTGGCAATAATAAAATCTGTACATAATGATTGTTAGGCGTGGATGGGAAAACATTTCATATAGATATTCTTAAACATCAACGGTAATCGTTTCATTATCTTGCAAGTCATAGCCATAGAACCATATGTACCCCAAACAACAGCAGCATCAAAAACAACAACAACAACAACAACAACAACAACAACAACAACAACAACAACAACAGCAACAACAACAAAATCATCATCATCAACAACGACAATAATAAAAACAACAAATCAGTTTGATCTCAACATGACACTGAGCTGATAGAACAAATGTATCACCTGTTTTATTTACAAAAAATGATTGCTTTCTTTCTTTGGATACGATACCAGGACATGTATATTGGTAAGCAATAATCCAGTCCAGAGTCATGGAGTTTAAAGAAGAAGGTTGACGCCGAGAAAATTGATCCCAAAACAAGCAATAACATTGCTTTGGGTGAACGAATAAATATGACTGCAGATGGAATGGGATGAGTAATGTCCCGACCAGATGAAAGACGAAAACAAAGCAAATAGTAGTGAAAATGGTTTTTTTATGCGGTAATTCTACTTAATTTACAAATTAAAAAAGGACATAAAAACAAAACCCATAAAAAAAAAAGAAAAAGCACCGCATGTACTCATGTACTCAATTTCTACGGAAACATCAAACTGTGCGTTGGCAGGCAAACAATCTAAAAAGACATTTTTTTTCTACCGTCTAAAAGCGGCATTAAAAGGTGATAATGCTTTTACATCGAAAGCTCTGTATGGTTTTACTTGCTCAAAGCTAACACCGTGCCAAATTTAAAGATGTTAAGTCTTGAGTTCAACATGCCCGCGCAGGTAACATATGATAATGTGTCTATAAAAGAGGTATTGTTTGGACAGCGCACATTATAATGGTTCTGACATTTTACACTACCTCTCAGTCTTACTCTCTAGATCTTTCTCCAAAATTGCAGAATCAATATTTGTTTATATTAGTTTCCTTATATATCGAAATAATAGAATATAGAAGGCAGGATATACACAACGTCATGATTGAGTCCAACCTTTCTTTTATCCTGAGGCATAAAATTATTACGCGCGCATTGTGTGAAAAATCAGAAATTTCCAGTTGAAAACACCATGAGCTCATCGTAAGATAGAGAAAAAAACAAAAATTTAACAATTAAATTTATACTGTGTAATCTGGCTTTAAAATAGATAACAATTTAATTTCTTTATGACAATGACTAACAAATGAACCAGGTTGGTTTTAATACGTAATGACAATTTTATGGACAAGTACTTAAGTGTCCAAGAACTAGGGCTGTGATTCTTTCGTGAAATAAGTTTAAATCGCATTCAAGTACTGCCAAATAATTAGTTTCAAACACTAATGACTGAGAGAAAATTTTAGTTCTAATCTGTCAAATACCACACTACGTGATACATTGTACTACCCTAAAATTTCACGGCAGGTTCCACTCGAGCAAGAGCTCAGTCGCCTTGTCCAATAACCGGTTGACAAGGCACGTTTCTCACACCGCCATTTGTCTAACAAACCTCAAAGTTTAGGCTGGAGCCGGTCGATATAAGATAATAATATGACTTGTACTGCGCTTCAAACTATTGACTTGGGGCGGGCCGTCGCAAAAACAACATCACAGATTTTGCGATGTACGGCCTCAAAATAAAAACGGAAACGATAGTTAAGAGAATCTACGAATCTGCACCGGCATCTAATCTTTGCTATACCCAAACCTTACATAGCCAATAGGCGATGGGAAATCCTATACACTGAGGGCGCGATTATGTCTTCCATTAACGCAGTAATAATCGCAAAGCTTGTATCGAAGTGATGACTGGTTGGAAGAGGGAACCTCCATCCCTGTCACTGAGTCGTCAGAGAGGCTCACAGTGGCGGAACTTTGAAAATGTTTGCTCTTGTTTTAGATCGTGTGTGCTTTGAACTGAGCTTTATGTTTGCTTGGTTAGGGAGGAGCAAATTGCCTTTAACTCGCACTATTTGTAACTTTGAGACAGATGATAGCGACGATATAAAAAAGAAAGATGAGGCGTGAAACAAATATATTTTGAATTCCGGGATACGGGGGAACGGAAAGAAATAAAGAAAAGGATAGAACGTCAAAGCAAAAAAAAAATGATTACAACGTTGCACCAGTGATACTTGTATCCACTAGTTGTTGTAAGAAGAGAATAAATAATAACATAATGCAATGAAAAAAATATACAGTGCAAAGTGCAGAGGCAACAATCTAAAACAGGAAGGAAATAGAAACCTATCTCTAAACAAACAACGAAAGAGACTTAAATGCCTTTTTTCACCAAATATAACTATCATGTTTGGTGTAAAAGCGTAGTTGAACATAAAAGTGCTTTAGTTATTCTTTTAAAAACTTTAAATATCTCTTTACACGCCTCATTCCAAACCCATCCTCTCTCTCTCTCTCTCTCTCTCTCTCTCTCTCTCTCTCTCTCTCTCTCTCTCTCTCTCTCTCTCTCTCTGTTTGTCTGTCTGTCTGTCTCTCTCTCTATTTCTAGGAATTAAAAGTCGAATATGAAACTTTAAAAAAGATGACCAAAATTACATAAAGTGAAGTGAATATGAAAGAGAAGAGAGAAAGACTGAAAGAAAGGGAACATATATTGTTCGTTGAACATTCATTAATAGATAATGGCAAAACCAGTGAGCGAAAACTTCTACAATAGATGGATAAAAGAAGAAGAGAAAGACTTAGATACATCAATAAATAATTATGTACAAATTTAGGTATAGACACAAGGAGAAAGATGCACACAGGATATAGGACATTTTAAAAGACAATTAACATTATCATGAAAACAGTTTAAAAAAACTTAAAACATGTGAAATCGGCGGAACTGAAACTAGATTTAGTTCTTGACGTAGTTGTCATCTTCGAATAAAAACAACCACTACCCCAACTCATCCGCCAATTAGTGCGAAGTTCTTTGTTCAAGGACACAAATGCCATAGCAACCGACACTTCCATTTACCAAAGACCAGGGGTGGGGGAAGGGGGGTACTGCTCCAAGCAAAAAGGGAGCATCTGTTTAATCTAGATTCAAGAGTGTACTAGTCTTCAAACAACGACCTCCCACCACCCCCTTGCCCGGCTCAGATTGCCTATTGATATCACTACAGGCTTTGCGTATCGCACTACCACAATGAATGACGGAATCAGATCCCTTGAGCATAGCCGCTCACAGGCTCAGTGCATTACGGGTGATCTGTGTACCTCATTTATCTATATACCAAAAGCTGCTTGTAAATATCTAAGTTTGCAAATTTCACATCTTCGTGTTTTGTGTTTCACGCCGGTGCGGATGCACGTACCCGTCGTCTTTGTTTTGCTATAGACCCCACTATCGCAAAACGTTCAGTGGCTGTGAGGCAGCAACAAAGAGAAGCTCCAACGCGCTGCCTACTCACTACTCACTCTTAGTCTCATCTTAAACATGGTCGATACATGGGCGAAAAAGGTCAGGTAGAAGACCAAACCTCAGGAGCGAGAGATAATGAAGACATCGACAGCGTTCTACTCTTTATCCCTGCATCATTACTTCCCCAGCCAAGATATAAAACGATCTATGTACCTTATTTATCTAGATACCAAAAACTGTAAATCTAAGGTGGAAAATTCACTTCTTCGTCTTTTGTGTTTCAATTTGTGCACCGAAGAAGGCTTGACAAGGTCACCGTTTTCCCTTGTTTACTGTACGTGTTTTTATTCATGTTTTCAATCTCACGCACAATTGATTGGTTAGTTGTGTATTGTTACTCGACTCAGGTCTCAGTTTCTAAAGGGCGACTGGCCCTCTATACTGTATACATGTACCTGTTTGTTCAACACTTTTCTTTCTGTTGAATAGGAAATGTAGAGAAAACTCTTATCCTCTGCTCGCTTTCAATATCTATGCGCTATCTATCATGATTCCTTCCCGCCCCCACGTCTCTCTCTCTCCCTCTCTCCCCTCCCTCTCTCTCTCTCTCTCTCTCTCTCTCTCTCTCTCTCTCTCTCTTCCCTTCTCTTCCTCTTTATAAAGCAGAACAATTTTCTTTTAGTTATCACAAATCGGAATTTATATAAGACAACGCCGCATCTTTTGCTAATCTTAAAAAGGTTTAATATGTTTCAAATGTTTTGATAGAACTATAACAATAATACGAGTATTTTGTTTAAATGTACAGAGAGTAAAAACAAAACAAAAAAAAACTGGTTTGCGCACTAGTAAATTCACACTGGTTTTTCTCTTTAACATCGTTGTCACTTTGTGGGAGGGTTTTAAAGCCATCTATTTATTCTGTCAATTTTTCTTAAGTCTTCATTTATCCTAGTTTCTTTTTTTTTTTCGTCAAAGCAGAAAGACAAACCTTTGCTACCATCATACAATTATTTGAGATCATTTGATGAACATCGTAACAGAAAAAAGCTTAAATCCTCTCCAAGGGGATAATCTTAAGAAAGCTTATATTTTTTCCCTAAGCGTGCCATCAATAACAAAAGCTTGAACAAGATTTTTCTGTCTGATCCTTTCTTTTTACAAATATTAATTCCGAACTTAGTCAGGTCTCTCTCTCTCTCTCTCTCTCTCTCTCTCTCTCTCTCTCTCTCTCTCTCTCTCTCTCTCTCTTCAAGATCGATTTTCGTTTTCTTTAGCCCGCATCCACCATTATCGCAACTATTTAAATATGAAAGCCTGCAATCGGCGTTAACATCTTCGGAAAACGTGTATGGCATCTCGTTGCTGTCGCACTTTGTTAGCATGGAATTACAAGCTATGTCTGAGGATTTCTTAAATGTGTTTTCAGCGCAAATATTTTAGACAACTATGATGATCATTAGATTTACATCCATACACACACACACACATATTATACTTTTTTTTCATTTTTGCAATGGTCATCTTCATAGATACCCAATCAACCTTCAACATTGCGACTACTGCACTCTCTCTTCCTCTTAATTATTATTACTACATACTATTATTATCAGGAATCGTTATGCAAAAGTCTAATTTGAACCGGAGAAAACGCCTTCTGTACTTTCTTTGCCTAATTGACGTCGTCATTCATCATCATCATCATCATCATCATCATCATCATCATCATCATCATCATCATCATCATCATCATCATCATCATCATCATCATCATCATCATCATCATCATCATCATCATCATCATCATCATCATCATCATCATTATCAGCAGCATTCTCAGCGTTTTTATCCTACCCATTTCATCGCTTCTTTGATTACCCCCCCCCCCCTTTTTTTTACATTCTCTACTTACATCAAATCATTCCTACCACCGTCATTAGAAAAGTCATCTTGGAACTACACCTGTGTTACCTTGGAGAAACATCCGACTGTTGGTGTTGCTGTTGCTGCTGCTGCTGCTGATTTCTCTGATGTTGAAACAGGTTCTGCTGCAGCTGCTGCAACGGCTCTAGCTCTATCTCTCTCTTGTCCGTAACTTTCTTTCTCTTCACGGATATCCGGCGCGTAACTCCCCACAGGTTCGTGGGCTTCCTCAGCTTACTACCAGAGCGGGTGAGTCCCCCGCCGCTCCCCCAGTGCTCATCTCCTGAAGCTCCGCCTCCACCCACGTCCAGGTGATCTCCGTCGCCGCGACCTCCCCCCTCGCGGCGGTCCCGGTCCTTGCAGATGTACATGCCCGAGTTCTCCACGATACTGTTGGCCATGGTCCGAGCTGACACCGCCCAGTCGTCGATCGACTCGATGTTGAGCAGGATGGGGCGCGTGCCTGGGCTGAAATGGCTGGGTCTATGCCGCCGCTCCCACAAGTTTCTGGCACTCTCCTCCTTCCGAGGGCGCAGGATTTCACACGATCTGGCTCTAGAGATCCCCTCCTCTCCCCCAGGCATCCCAGCCCGAAGGCCATCTCCCAATCTGGTGACAGAGGCCTCAGCGGCCATGAGGTTTACTTCAGTGTCACTGCCCCCGCCCAGTTTGACCTTGCGCTCGCTAATACTGTCCAGGAATTTCTCCAGATTGTTTTGGTCTTTGGGAATGTTTAAAACTGGGACTACCGAGTTCCGACGCTCTTCCTGCTTTTGCCCTGTACCGTCTGATCGCTTAACTGGGAGTGAAATAGATTCACGTTTCATAGCTTTAGCATCCTTTTGTCCTACTACTCTTGACAAACTTTTAATTTGTATACCTTCTTCTGTTTTTTTAGTATTCATTTCAGAAACTTTAAAATCCTCCGTAACTAGAATATTGGTGTCGTCATCAGTGTGACTCTCTGAACCGTACTGGGAATGTTTACCATCCTGGTAAAGGATGACTTGATCAGCTTCGTTAGAGCTGCTGACTTGAATGAAAGATTCCTGCTCTTCCTGCGGGCAATTTTCTAGAGCGTAGTCTGATGCCTCGAAAGAAGCCTCTCGGCTGAGAAGTTGGCGTGGCGAGGCAGCTTCTACAGTAACGAGCGGGTTCAAATCGATACCACTGTCTTGTCGAGACGTAAGTTTCCTCTGCAGCAGCAGGTGTCGGTATGTCTTCGGTATCGCCCCGGCAGTCGCGCCAGAATTAGCAGCGCCAGTCGCAGACTCGTCGTTAATGTCGGCCTCACTCTCGTCACAGGTGGTGTCGCTCGAGTCCTCCATGATAGTCTCGACCTTGGCCGCCCTCTCAAGGTCGGTGCTGGAGGTCAAGTTGACCGTCTCCCACTTACAGAGCCCCTGATTGGGCGAGAAGTAGGCGGGCGGCTGTGTGGCGGCGGCTACGGCGGACGGCCTTGACATTCTCCTGACCCCGTCGCTTTGAAAGATTGAAACATAGTTCTTCCTGTCGTCCGAGAATCCCTTTCGGAGCTGGATACCTTTTAAGCCGACACCCTTCTGAGAGTCCCTTCTGCGCATGCTCTCGTCCCACGAGGCCCGCGTTTCTGGGAAGGGGCGAACGCTGTCGGGGGTTAGATTGGATCGCTTCACCCAGCTATGATTCCTGTTAAATATGATAGAGGCAGTGCTTTCCCTACGATCCGCGTCGCTATCTCTTCTTCCTGCCTCGCTTTCTCTACGGACTGCTTCACTCCCCCTACGTCCGGCTTCACTTCCCCTACGTCCGGCTTCACTTCCCCTACGACCCGCCTCATATGCGGCCAAAAGCCGCCGCTGCTCCTCGTCTTTGCTGTCTCTGCGGAGAACAGGCTGGATACTGTATCGTCTATCCATGGTAGGAACCTTGCCCAAACGGGCAATACCTTTATCACCTAGTGCAAGGTTCAGTAAGACTTTAAATTATTATAAATACTTATAGGTGGAATCACTTATTTAAAACCTTGCAGCAATTCTGAAAATGGGCAGTGGAGAAAGAAATAAAATCCAGTGCTTTTTCCCTTTTAGGGAAATGTGAAGGAAAGATGGGGACAAGTATATAAGTCGTTTCCAAGCTGTCCAAAGTGCTCAGCTATCCAAAATGGCAATCGAGATACACTTTTGTAAGTCCTGAAGGAAATCACTGTTAAAAACACACATAATCAGTTAGCGCTGTGACGACTTAAGCTCATTCTCATGCAAAGGGTTGAAGCTCAATTCATATTAATCCAAAGTACGTTGGCCCTTGTCCATGCAGTCTTCTTAGGAAGTCTTTAGCACATCTCCTACATAAGAACGTGCTCACCCTCCGTTTCAAAGGTTTTCAATGTTCTTCTTTATTGTATGATATAATTATGTATTTCTCATAACATTAAGAGATTACCGCAGTTGAAGCCGAACATTTACATTTCAGTTCCTTATCATTAGAACTTGTAAAACTGATCGATGTCATTAGAATTAAGAGTTAAGAATTATCAGACAGGGCTGGTGTACAAGCAATCAACTTCCTATAAATAAAATATTAGAAGTCAAAGTGTGCAAATGAAGCAAACACGTTCATATGTATCAGTCGAGACAGTATAGAAGTCTTGTTTTTGAGGATTGTTTTTTTTTTTTACTCGGCACACAATTCAAACCACTAACATTATTCAATAATTGTTTTTTTTTTCTTTTCATTTCCATACGAATTTTGGAGATTGAGGAATAATTTGACTTGCCAATGCGTGCAGAAGTTTGGCTGTTTTAGTCACATAATCCCGTACCACAGTAATACATTCAAGTCCATTGCAAACTGGCGTTATATAACATTTTTCTTGGTGGAATAAAATAAACACCGCACTAACTCAGCATCAATATCAAGCAGTTCGTGCAGTGAGGAACGGTTAGAAGACTTACGGATCCATTTTAGGCCAAAGATCTTCGACACAAAAACTAATCTGCCCGACACGTGCGAGCGCAAATCATAATTCTCTGATTATCAAGCCAGCATAACTACAGCCCATTTCAGCCATTGGCACTTAGCACACAGTACAACCTCGTCTTGATCTTGGTCTTATCGATTCCCACTGGAACGAAAGCGGGGAGGACTCTTGTTACGTTTTTTACGATAAGTTCGCATCATGTTACAGCCTTATTGCACTTACCTTTATTGCTTTGACTATATTTATCAGCGATCACTTTACTTGTGGGCACATAATACTTTTTAGCTAAAAGTATCAGAACATGGAACGCGCATAACTTTTTTATCGTTAAGTTTCCACGTTATTCCGCATATTTCTATAACGCCTTATAAGCCTTTACAAATTGATTCTCGATACTTTAAACTTCTTGCATCTCTTTTTCTGTCTGTTTAGTTTTGGGGATAAATGTTGCTGTCACACCTAAGGTTTATTGATTTGGATACCCGGTAATCAAGCTGGTAATTAGCCATGTGCAAAAATCATGCTCTGAAAGCATAATGGATTTTTTATACCAAAGCTTGATATTTTTTGAATAAAGAATATTAGATATTTATATATTTAAGGATACTACCGCATATTAAAAAACAAGAATTTTTGAACAAAGAAAATAACCATATTTCTGAGAAGCAACACAGAACCGCTATGCAAAGTGTATTGCGCAACGTAACACACTAATGAGCTAACATACACAGGTTAGCAACGTTTATGGTAAACTGTCGAATATAGATTGATTTATGCTCTGTCAATTTGGAGACAAGGTAAATAGAAAATTCGCCTACGTTCTTGCTCAATCACTTAAGGTAACTTAGAGTGTACACGGATGATACATATTAAACTATGCGTATTATTATCGGTAACACACGTTTTATTCACACAACGCTACCTTTCCAGTTCCGGTGAAGAAATTTAAGTAAAAATTACATTTCATAGAGATGAGTCTAGATTTATGTTAACTTAGATCTAAAACCTTAAATGAATTGAACACTTTTGGAATATTGAGTCCGGATGCTATGCAACTTACTACGCACAAAATAATTATTATTCATTGAACTCACAAAATCCTCAAACCACCAATAAAATTAAGTAGATCATGTATACGTGATAAACTACAAGAACTCATGAAGCCGCTGTGGAAACGCGTCGCTGTCGTTAATGGTCGTGTTTTGTGGAAACTTTGAAGATTGAGTGAGCGGACGTGCAAGCGGGATTCCAATTTATCAGGCTGTGCCTCCCTTCCTCGGAAAAATCCAGAACATCGCATGCGATCACCTGTATATCCATCGACCATTTTGACTTTGACTTAAAGTCTATATAAGTCATGGCTGTCTTGCATTTCATATCTGAAGCCAACGATTTCGATATTATATTTTTTTCACTTTAAATGTATCGTCTATAGATTTTCAGGTACCGTGAAGTTTATCCTGTCCTTCCCCAAATAAGGAAAAAATAACAATAAAAAAACGGCACATAACTTTGAAATGTCAAAACGTGATAGATAGAATGTTCTATGTTTAAAAAAAAAACAGTTTAAGTTTGTTACAAACGCTCTAGATCTATTCTATGCCTGAGAAAATCGCGTGGTGCCGACATTTACATAGTCCACACATTATAATCCTTGAGTTTCTTCAGTTATTAATCTTTCAGTGCTGGAACGACTGTCGCCTCGCCCGAGCGAGGAGTCGTTACACGGCCTACAACGGGGACATCGCAGCGATTTGCGTCGCGTCTCCCTGGCTTGGCAGAGAGAGAGAGAGAGAGAGAGAGAGAGAGAGAGAGAGAGAGAGAGAGAGAGAGAGAGAGAGAGAGAGAGGGAGGGCGGAGGATAGAGGGCGACAGAGGGAGAGAGACAGGAAAAGAAGAAAAAGAGGGTGCGGAAAAGAAAACGCGAGCGAAACAGAGAGAGAGAGAGACAAAGAGGTAGAGAGAGATAGAGGGAAAGAGATGGAAGGATATAGAGAATGGCAAGAGAGAGAGAGAGAGATAGAGAAGGAGAGAGAAAGAGAGAGAGAGAGTTAGATAGATAGATAGATAGATAGATAGATAGATAGATAGATAGATAGATAAATAGATAGAAGAGAGATAGATAGATAGATAGATAGATAGATAGATAGATAGATAGATAGATAGATAGATAGATAGATAGATAGATAGATAGATAGATAGATAGATAGATAGATAGATAGATAAATAGGTAGATAGATAGATTTTAAGATATACGATTATAGTTGCATAGGCAGATAGGTAGATAAATAGAAAAAAACGTCTATGTAGATAGATATAGAGACATAGGCAGATAGGCAGATATATAGGTATATAAATGTATATAAAGAGAGAGGGATGGAGATAGATGAAAATGATCTAGAGTTTGATGGGGAGAGAGAGAGAAAGAGAGAGAGAGAGAGAGAGAGAGAGAGAGAGAGAGAGAGAGAGAGAGAGAGAGAGAGAGAGAGAGAGAGAGAGAGAGAGAGAGAGAGAGAGAGAGAGAGAGATAGATAGATAGGTAGATAGTTTGGTAGGTATATAAATAGATATATTATAAAGATGGAGAGAGAGGAAGAGAGGGAGAGAGATACAGAGAGAAAGTGAGAGAGGAAGAGAGGGATTCAGAGAAAGACGGAGATGCCACAGAAAAAGGATAATTAGTTAAGAGTGAAAGGGCAGGCCCGTCGCTCCAGACACAACGGCGAGATATTGATGAAAGCAACAACTGTCAGGAGAAAGCAGCTTCCTATGCTAGACACAGCTATCGAGCTGCAACAACAATCGGACTCCACACAGCCACAAAAACACACACAGCCACACAAACACACACACAGCTACACATATACCCACACAGCCACACGTACACATACTCACAGATCTCTTCGTCACACACAAATATTATAGGCTTAATACATAAAATCTTGTTTTTTCATAGACACCCTGGTAGAGAGAGAGAGACAGAATAAAGCTTCCATGCGAGACACTAATTACGCGACCTAAATTGCTTGACGCACAGCAACGATTTTGTTTGAAAAACATGGAATTTAACATCACTTTGTAATTATTATTAGTTCCCTTTTTTTCTTCTTATATATGTCGAAAATTTTATCTATCATGCTTTTCTGTGTTATATTTGGAGAAATTATATAACAAAAATATTATCCCTGTCCCATAAATGAGTTTATAGGTAACAGCTAATTTCTGATAACTAGAGGGGCAAGTGGACAGACATACCAGAAACATTAGTTTTTAGCGAGACGTCTCGCAAAAAGAGCTCAAAGCTTTATTGGTACGCGGAGCTCACTCTATTTCTCTCTTGAAATTAAGAAGGTTGAGTAATGTTCTGCCTGAGTTTTTACTTAGGTTTAAAGAAGGAAGGAAACGCCTTAATTACCTTACCCCATATATGTTAAATTCTGGCCGTGAAACCCCATACTATAATTTCACACTCTCTGGTTATACCTTTTTGATAAATGGTGTAATACAACCCTGACGCAATACACAAAGCTCATTATTATGGTAATCTACTTAAAAAAAACAAAAAACAGCAACAACAAAACAAATAGCATATTTATTAAATACTAGCCCTTGATTTAATGCATGTGCTTCTGTTAAGTTTGCCTAATAGAAGAACTCGATATTAAGTATCGTGGCATCAAAATCAATAGGAGGCGGCTCGCTGCCTGCCTGGCTGGGATACCTGGACTCCTGACTGTGTTTCAAGCCAGCGTACAGTAACGAAGGGTCACTGATGGACGGAGGCAGTACCAGCCTGCCCTGTCTGGGGCCACACCGGCCTATCGTCCTGGCGGCCTGGTAAGAATCGATGCCCCACCAATTACACTTTGGCTTAGAACTCACAGTCAACTTTATTGGTATTTCAATTGGTGGCGCTGCCTGCCCCGCGGGACAATACAGACTTTGCACACGACGGTGACGGAAGACATACTCGCGCCGCTTAGTCATAGGATTTACTCTTGTCGCTCATTGGATCGTAAATATAGCGGAGAACTTTGATTGGATGCCGAAACAGATTGCATTTTCCATAGTTTTCGTTTTCGGCATGGGCCCCATTATTAGAAGGTCTCGAATGGGGGGAGAGGAGAGGTGAGACAGGCAGACAAACAGACAGACAGAAGGGAGAAAAGTAACAAAACGATATCCCCAATTGTGATATCGATTCCATTCCTCGACACCTTGTGTAGAGCGCTCCCACCTTAATCGAATATTTTCGTTGTTCTTAATGCTTGGGGCGAAGGAAATAAAAACCCGCTGAGTAATAAAAACTACAGCAATATTAATTTTAAAAAATGACACATAATAGACGTGAGGATCCGGCCTAATAGCTGTATCAATATTCTTTTAAAACAATAAAAGCATCAACAGCATAAAAAAACAACAAATTGCAGTACTGTAATACAAACGAGCACAATCCCAATAACAATTTTCTAAATACACAGAGGCAGCGATCAAAAGGAGGCAGCCATTTTATCGATCTCCTTAGAAATGATTCGCACCATTACAGGCAAACAGTTGGGCTATCTCAAAGACACACAATGGTGCTATTGGCATAGTTTTATGCCACTCTCCCGATATGATACTTCGTCTTGTCTTTCTATGAAAACCCCTTTTTAATGGAAACTGTTCTTGAACCTAACTCTTAATTTATACAATAAGGCGGCGGGTGGTTGTAATGGTTCATCATTTTAATATTGATTTAAAATAGCGAACTTCGCAATCGATTCAAATTAGAATGAATCATTTCAAATAAATATCCAACGATTTTAAAGTTAGCGTGTCTTTCTGAATTGGTAAATGGTAAAAAAAATCGTTAACCCAAAGCGCTTCTAGATCTAGCAATCGATTTGACGAAATCTTCTCTTTAATACCACCAATCATATTTCCCGTTCTAAAATAGCAGAGCCGCAAACACCAACAGCAAAGAAATGTGTATGTAAGCCCCAAAGTGTAAGAAAATGCCTTCAAATACGCTTTTTGTGATTATGTTAGCAGTTTAAATAGAGTCCCGCGTTTGTAAACGTGACACGCATCTAACTATTGTCAGCCTTAATGGAGAACCACGTCGATCTCGGAAAAAAAAGATACAAACTTGTGGGTACACTCATGCTCAGAAAGCTTTGTAGTGAAACATTCCATGGCTTGAAATTATTTACCTATCTAGAATGTATATTGACATTTAAAAGAAGTAACAGCGATGGCGACAAAGTGCAAACAAAAAAACCCAACAATATGGAACAGGAAAAGACTACAAAGCGGTTCAAAAACAAAACAAAAGCAAATAATAATGGGTCTAATCATCTGTTTTTTTCAGGTTTGTATTTATATATCCTTGAATCTGTAAATTCACCTTATAATTTTTCATACTTTTGAACTTGTTATTCTGATTTTTATGAATACGGTTTTGTTTGTGGATAACAATGCCAGTAGGCTTTGTTGAAGGAGCGGCTACTTGTTTTGAGATACCATTATATATCTGAATGAAAATCGAAGTATTTTTTTAGTCAGCATCATTAAAGATGGATATCATACATTCCAAACGCACGGTGGCATTCTTAAAAACATAGATAAAAATATTTTGTGACCACTGTCAACAAAAGCAAAGAACATCCAGAGTGGAAACTTAGTTCTCAATACAGATACCGTTATTTGTGTTTGTCTTTTTACCCCTGCAAAATAAAGTCCATCTCCAGCTAGCTAAGCATGTTCATTATCCACATCTTATGACCAGCGATTCTCTTTACATGTTAATATAATGTTGAACCTTTATAAGAGTATTGATTTCGTCTCAAAGTTCTATAGAGCGTCCAAAGGCCACGACAACAATTTTCCCCAGAGCTAAAAGCCACAGATGCCCTTTGAAAGCGTGCCTGGAATCACGGGTTTAACAAACACACATACAGGCATGGGCAAAATGAAGGAGCCACTTTTATCATCTTGCTTTTGTCGTCGTTGCTAGGAAAAAATTAATGCAAATTAAACTTTTTTAAATAAAGAAGGTTATCAATGACTAAAGGAAACTAATTTGAATAAAAAAAAGAATATGGGTTGTGAAGACAAAAATAAGGGATAGCGGATTGGAATGAAAATATATTAAAAGAAAGAAGTAAATAAAAAGAAAACACGAGGCAAATGAATATAGCAAGAGTGAAAGAGAAAGAGGGCTGAAGAGAGAGAGGGCGAGGGTGCTAGTTTAAGCAAAATTGAGAAATACAGATAAATACAAAAGAATAAGGGAGGGATAAAAGAGCCAAAGGCCGACATTCTACTGTACAAATACATTTTGATTTTACAGAAGTGAAAATGTTCATGGTACCAATCCACTTTTAGGCCAACCATAGAGATATTAAAATTAAAACCTCAAAGCCACAATGAGAAAGGAGTACATGTTTTGATTTTGCTAATGGCAATGTGCTCCTATTTCTGCGGATGAGGAATATTTTCTTCTAGAATACTACAGGCCTACATATGGTTCACCTACATAAATATTTCAACACATAGTTATAATCATCTTGTTTTGAGTAATAATAGATACAATTTCTTTTGTAAAACTTGCAGGGTGCAAAAAGTGTGAAATTTCTAGATCTGAAAATAGTTAACAATATGATTAACAATGAAACCAGAATTCCAAGTATCGTAAGATAAAGTTAAAACGTGCTACATTGTTGATAAATTTACTGAAAGACTGTCGTCCTGAAAGCAACCTCACCGGAAGCTGTTTAAGCCGAAGAACTAGAACCTTCCTGCACTTTTAGGTGGATCTGATTTGATGTTGAAACTTTAGAGCGAGTTCCACGTTAAACTCAATGTACACAATAGAGAGGATAAAAAAACATGCAGAGAACAAAGTCACAACGATATCGGAAAAGGAAAAGTACAAGGTTGAGTGAGACTAGACGGTGGAGGAAGACATGAAGTGGAGTTACGGAGAATAACCAAGACCGATGAAAATGACAGGAGTAAAATTAGAACAAAAAGAGATTGACAAAGAAAGACAAAAAATAGAAAGAACAAGAGACAGAGGGAAAGAAAGAGAGACAGAGAAAGACAAAGAGAGAGAGAGGAAGAAAAGAGAGAGGGGAGGAAGAGGGAGAGAAAAATAGAAAGAAAGAGGGAGATATAGATAGATCGATATAAAATGTTGGATATAGTTATACATTCTGCCACGTATTTTCATTTGTTTAAAGTCATTTAGAAGGCCGTCTTTCCATAGTGTGTCGTATGCTTTTTCTAGGTCTAGGAATATTGCTGCTACTGTCTTGTTTTTGGCTTTGGCTGTTTTAATATCGTTTTCTAGTAAGAGG
>RQTK01000248.1:249366-298063 GCA_003991915.1 Elysia chlorotica
CACCCCCGCACACATTTTTGAGAGATAGAAAACTGTTGTTTACCTGCTTATTATTAAACAGAAACTCCATATTTTAGTTTCCTCAAAAATGTATGTGTCAAGATGTATGCTATCTACACAATATCTGGGTGAACATTTGTACATTCTAAAAAATGCAAATGATTATCTTTTGAGATCTCATGTCGCAGAGATAACAGTATTATCTATTATTATTATTTCAACACAAAAATGCATATTTTACATTCGACTCTTGGGGATCAATAATAATTATTATCAAAGACCTTCGGGATAACGACTGTACATTCGACCTTACATAGGATACAGGAAATAAGAGACAGTTCAACCTACAATTCGTTTCATTTTTAGATAAAAAGATACGTGAATAAAGAAGAGATAGAGATATATAGATAGACAGAGAGAAAAGAGAGAGGAAAAGAGATAATAGACAGACATCAAAACATTCCGATAGAGAACCATCCAGAGATTATCACACACACACACACACACACACACACACACACACACACACACACCCTGACGGACAAGTAGAAAGTGAGGAAATAAGAAAGAGAAGAATAACTCCTCCCCTCCTTGGACACGAAAAAAAACAGAAGGATCAGGTAATGAAAACGATCCTCAGGCGGAAACCGTGATGCTATCTCCTCTGTCCCAGTTGCGCCATGTCTGACAGGAAGGAATCTATTGATTTTCTTTTACCTCATCCCCCGCGGCCACAAACCGAGCCGCGCTCTAAACAAAACTATGATTTATACAGACGGCTTATAACTTGAAACCTAAGCATTTTTGGTCCTTTAAAGGATAAAAAACCCACCAAAGAAAACTAGTTATTTGAAGGCGATATAGTTTACTCTGGTTTCAACAAAACTATACGTTACTAGAAGTCCATGCTGCGGTAGGAGGAAAGGATTATCGTTCTTGAAGGTTCAGTTCTGGCAAATAGCGCGCAATCCCACCCACCGCCTCATAAAAAAAATGGTTCCAACAAAAATATTCCAGACACGATCAATTGTTTTAGAAAAGAAAACCGAGGAATTACCTCTGGACAAAAATAATTATGAAAAAAAACAGCAAACCCACCCACGAGACCAAAAGAAAAAAACAACAACAACCCACCAAAAACAAACCACTAAACAATTAAATACAGTTTTGACCAGGATTCGAAACTATTCTCTTTATCCTTCTTCCTTTCTCGTTTACTCATTCTTTATCTCCCACATTTTTTCTTCCTCTCTCGTTTTCATTCCCTCTCTCCATCAGTGTATACTTTATTTTCTTTTTTTTCTATGCCTCTCTTTCTGACGCTCTCTTCTTCACTCTCTTTCTATATGTTTTGCTTTCTTTCCCATTTCTTCTCCTCCTCTTCCCTCTCTCTCTATCTCTCTCTCTCTCTCTCTCTCTCTCTCTCTCTCTCTCTCGAACTCCGTCTGTTTTCATCATCACATTTCCCTTTCTCTCTCAGTCTCTCTCCCTGATCTCTTTCTTTACTCCTCTATCAAACTCTATATCGTTCTCTCTCTCTCTCTCTCTCTCTCTCTCTCTCTTTCTCTCTCTCTCTCTCTCTCTCTATAATGCAAACTTGGGTGCCCCGCAGGCTAACAATGGTAGACGTGTAAGCTATCACACGCAGGTTTAACACCGCTGGACAAGGGCTATTGAGATAAACCACCGGTTCTGACAGTTGGGTTATGTCATCCTCTCAGTCTATACACTTGTTGCTATTCCTGGCTCCTAGCTTTCATTGTGAAAACCATCCCGCATTTTTCCTTAAGTTTTGTTATTTTCTTGGAGATGTATAGGATTCATGCGTTACTTTTACTTTTCTTTTGTTCAGAGTAATTTTAGCTTTGGCATTAGACGGTCTATCGCACACATAAGAGACATAGACAAAGAGAGATAGATAGATAGATAGAGAGAGAGAGAGAGAGAGAGAGAGAGAGAGAGAGAGAGAGAGAGAGACAGACAGACAGACAGACAGACAGACAGACAACTAGACAAACAGATAGACTGATATTTATTCAAAAAACACATAAATAAAGGGGAAAAGAGAGTTGAGAAATGTAATAATAAATCATATAATAAATGGTATTTATACAGCGCCAAACCCCTAATTATCAGGCTCTGGGCGCTATACATGTGGCGCGATATTAAATTTTGAGGTTAACAGAGACGCTAAGTTTTCATTAACTTCTTAATGAGTCAGGACAGGATACGTATATGCTCATATTCAATTTATATCGGCCACCTTATCTTTGTCGATTTTTTTTGTCGATATGGCAAGATTTTGAATAATTATTCCTCGTTATCTTGCGATTATTCTCTCTTTCTTCCTTCTAATTTATTTCTTAATAATTTACAGACATATATTGCAAACATGATGTAAACAGGCATTAGGCTATTTATCGAAACATGTAATTCCCTGGTATTTTTCAGTCATTATTTTAATTCATTGAACTTATTCTAATAATGTGTTTTATAATTGCAAACAAGTACAGTTATAAAGATTGGCATACACTTGTAAAAATTACATTTTATTTAAATTTACGTTCCTACGCTTTCACGAAGGACTCATTGTTAGAGAGACTGCATTATTTTAGTTTACCCGCAAGCCAGATAATTATGAGACTTCAGCTTGCAATCAAACATCGACATCTTGCTCACACACCCAGTAGTCTTTGATTTGTTCAGGTATGCATAAGTGTTATTAATAATTATATACCAAAGCATGAGCTCCAGCTAGAATTCGACATTACTTCCAGGTCTTCAGCCCTAAGCCCAGTGCTCTACCCACTGAACTTTCTAGTGCTCAATGCACACCCCCGCATTCCAGAGCTTGACCGATAAGCGCATTTCTGCGCACTCGACTAGGAACCATTAACTCGCACGACGCAAGCATATAGTGTGACTGCAGCTAAGTGGCGGAAGGCTTAGTTCGAAACCACGATGTATTTGTCTTACATTGTCCCCTACTTGTTGCGCGCGTGTAGTTGAGTTGAGTGTATTGCTTAACGTCCAACTTCAGCAGTTTATTTTGTGGGCCGGGCCAGAAACTAGCGTCTAACAATTTTATGTGATGCCACACAGAGACAGAAAGTGGAGACAAGAGTCCTAATATCCCCATTGTCTCTGTGTGTCAGCAAGTAAAATTATCAGACGTTAGTTTTGGGATCCGTCCATTATATAGTTTCTGATATTAGGCGTTAAGAAACCAACAAACCAAACTAAACCACAGCTGATAGATCGATGACCAGTCCGCCACGCCCCTAGTCCAGCACCGAGAGGTAATTAAGCGTGCAAAAAACATCACCGAAACACTCTCATCACAGGGATAAAGACCTCGCTGGAATCGCCGCAAACTCATCACTACTCTGTCGGCGTGTCAAACCTTATCAAAAGACTTAGCCCCCTGTTATGTTAAGTCCTTTTTACTTTTTTCCCCTTATGGTTTATCTTTTCTTACATTAAAAATATCTATCACTTTTTTTCCTTTTTGAGAAATAAATCTGCTGTTTTTAAATGAAACATTTTCAACGAGTTATTTTTTTAGAAAAAAAACACCAAAAAACAACAAACAAACAACCCGCCACGAGTAACAGCAGCTTAATATCACTATTTTGTCCACTTCTTCTCGTATTTATTTCTTTTCTGACATGTATTCCTTTCATACGTAAACATCCTATAAGCTTCATCGTTGGTAAAGAAAGGAACTGTAAATATTATCTACAGTTATGATCAAGGTGCCCTTTCCAATTCGTTCACATGTTAACCAACAATAAAGAACTAGAAGACTAATTCCAGCACAAGGCGTTCTTGATAAGATACGATGTTTTTTACTGTCCATCTAAGGAAAATTGTCATCTTTATAGTTTTCTTTCCTGGTATTTTTCTTGTTGGTGTACGTAAACAACTCTCCAATTTCCCCGAGCTTCGGTAATAGTAGACCTACCCTTTCCAAGCGGTTGTCTCGTTAGGAGCTAAGCCAAAAGAAACAAAAGACGTTATTGCCTTTTCATCCAGTTCGACCATTTCGTTTTACTTTTGAGGTAAATAGCCCATCAGTTTCTTTTTGGAAAAAAGCAACTGCAATTGTTATGTGGAAAGCAGTAATTTTATAAACTTCACCCTCCTTCTGTCCGAAAAACAAACAAGACAGAAAGAAAACGAAAATAAAAATAACAAAAACAGAAGCAGCAGCAACATCCCTAACAACATACAAACAAACCGAAGAAAAAAAGACACACATACACAAAAGCAGCAAAACAAAATAAAAAGCAAAACATTCTCAAACAGTAAATGTTTGATTCATGGAGTCAAAACATAATTCTTAGGCCATAGTTATAACAACGATGCTGATAAAGAAACCATTAACC
Source organism: Elysia chlorotica (assembly GCA_003991915.1). Taxonomy (NCBI): domain Eukaryota; kingdom Metazoa; phylum Mollusca; class Gastropoda; family Plakobranchidae; genus Elysia; species Elysia chlorotica. Next base: position 253,755 of record RQTK01000248.1, read on the forward strand.
ACAACCAGTTGACTACAGCTTATGTAGCTTCAATTTTTTTTTAAATGAAAAAAAGGAAAGAGTGATATTTTGGACATTGTGATCAGCATTTTTGATGATGCTGATAGTACTGTAGTTATACGTTTTAAAGATTATGAGAATGAACACTTTGGGACTGTGAGCCATCACAATGAAAAAACACTTGTTTTAATAGAAATGACAAATTAATATGATGATACATATCCAAGAAAATGACCCAGACGACCAAATTACTGTTTTAAGAAGAAAAGAAATATAACAAAAAACAAACAACAACCCTATCTTTCCTTGGACTATGATTTAGGAACTACCGTATCCTCGAGTCAAGTACAGAAAGAAACGATGGAAGAGCGACTGAGAGACTGGGATAAAACGCCTGTGAAAGTATTTTGGTCGAATGAGCTGGCCTGGCGTAAGAAATTGATTTCCCAATCCTCTGGCCATCCTATTCCTTGGCCCAACACTAACTCGATTGCTTCCGACCCTGCATATAAAACTCGCTATCTCCCGCGGAGAATCTAGCGGGCCCCCTCCTGAACGCCGCAAAAGCTTTATATTAGGGGCACGTCATATACCAATGCATAGAAAGATTTACAGATGACAAATTGATTTGAATATTTTTCGGATTAAATGGAATTTAATCTAGTTTGATATTTACGTCCTGACCGAAATAATTCTAGGGGGGTCTTTTAATGAAGTGCGCCAAAGTCGAGACTGCACGTCGGATGTTTATTTGGCTGAGATTGTAAAACGTGACATCTTGATGAGAAACTAACACGATTTCAATGATTGGGAAATGCCAGATAAATAGTGATCGCGATAAGCTAGTTTGTTTGGTTTATACATTTCTTTCTGTCTATCTATCTATCTATCTATCTATCTATCTATCTATCTATCTATCTATCTATCTATCTATCTATCTATCTATCTATCTATCTATCTATCTATCTATCTATCTATCTATCTATCTATCTATCTATCTATCTATCTATCTATCTATCTATCTATCTATCTATCTATCTATCTATCTATCTATCTATCTATCTATCTATCTATCTATCTATCTATTTATATCCTATCTATCAATCTATCTATCTATCTATATATCTGTCTGTCTGTCTGTCTGTGAGTCTGTATGTCTGTCTATATGTCTGCCTGTCTGTCTATCTATCTAGCTCGTTGGGTTTATATCTATTTGTTTATTTTTTCGTACCTAAAAACGTGTCCTATGGGTCATGTATGCATATTAACCTAAATACACTAGGTACCTTGGTAGAACAATAACAACTCCATCCATTTATATCTGTAATAATTTCTATATTAAACTATTTATATACCACACAATCCCTTCTCCCCAATCAAATTCACAACGCTACAACTTGCTCGTCTAGTGCATTTGCAGTTCGAACTGATTTCTCAGCAGCTTGGAGATCGATTTATCGGCGAAGTGACTCGGTACTGGAACAGACCTGACTAAGCCGGCCCACCGCTGAGAGGGACTCGCGCGGACTGTGACCAAGTCTGGTAGAGAGCATCGATTAGGTGTGCTTATTGAGCTCACCCCAAGCCCACAGCGAACCACAGTGAACCACAGAGAACCACAGCGAACCACAGAGGACCATAGAGAACCATAGAGAACCACAGAGAACCACAGAGAACCACAGAGAACCACAGAGAACCACAGCGAACCACAGAGGACCATAGAGAACCATAGAGAACCACAGAGAACCACAGAGAACCACAGCGAACCACAGAGAACCACAGCGAACCACAGAGGACCATAGAGAACCGCAGCTAGAGAATCAACATCCTGCAATAGCTGCAGTGATAGAGCACTGCTTTCTCTACACACCGAAGCCACTGTTTTCTAAAAATAATAACAGGTTAAGTTACCGACGTAGATAAATAGTTTCTAATAAATCTAAAAACAAGGTATATCATGAACATTTTTAGAGAAACTTAGAACATACATACAGAGACAGAGAAAGAGGCAGAGATAAAGACAGAGATAGACAGACAGGCAAAGAGGTAGAGAGACAGAGTCAGTGAAATATATAAATAGATAGTGAGAAAGAGAGAAAGAGAGAGAGAGAGAGAGAGAGAGAGAGAGAGAGAGAGAGAGAGAGAGAGAGTGAGAGCGAGAGAGTGAGTGTGAGAATGAGAGGGAAAGATAGAAAGGAGCAATAAGTAGAAACCAAAAAAACTAAAATAAGGAAAGATTCTATATCTCCCCAGTGCAGACAATCGATTCTTGCTCATTAGGGCGAAAAGTGGCCGGCTAAAACGAAGTAAAGTTCAATCCGGAAATTACTTGCGCGAAGCTTTTCTCCCTGAAGGAACTCGGCTATAATATTACTGCGGCCACAGCGCCGCTTCAGCAAGTGATCCACAAAAAGGACTTTGAAGTGTGAGCTTAATTGCCTGTTTTACGAGCAAAGATTACTTTTTTAAGCACTTCATTTATGTATTTATTCCTCTTTTAAAGCATCACCATTTGATGATTGTTTGCCTAAAAAAAGTTAAAAATCTGTGTGGCCATTTTGTGCAGTATTAAAGTTAGCAAATAAAAACAAAACAAAAAACCAGCTACTTGTACCGAGATGCAATTTCATTTTGTGTATCAGGTTTCTCGGGTAAAGGCAATTTAAGGCTTCGATCTATCTAGCTTTTTAAGTTATGACGTTTTAAATCGTGCCGCAGAGAAGTGGGTTTAATCGGCCAAGACTTTATATTATTATGAGTTATTTAAAGTTCTTTTTATAGCACAAAAAAGTCGATAGTATCTTGTGAAGACAAACAATATTCACAGTTTTTTTACGTTTTCTGAAATGTCTAAAACACATTTGATATTGTCCACATTCCACGATCAAAACTTTTCAATATTTAAAGAGATTTTTTTCACTGTAAAGAAAAATCTATTTGAAAAGATAAGATAAATTCGTTTTTCTCGAGGCGTGAGTGGTATGAGTAGATACATCAATCTCTCAGGGGTCACTCGGCCGATGCCTGGCTGCCCATCACTCTGTTTGTTCTACTAGTCCACACTCGTCAACTTTACAACAGCCAATAAGGAAAGGGAAAAATGTTTACAAGGATACAATCTATATTGCTTATGTTTAAAAAGAAATCTGAAATACCTATTATAGAGAACTCAAACATATACAAATACATTTATTTATATGTTTTAGTTTACTATAATTATGAACTTTTAAAATCAAAAGTATAGGAAAATTCTTTACACTGATACACTCTGTATTGTTATGTTTGCTTGTTTGTTTTTAATCTAGAAAATATATATCAATTATTGTGTTTGTTTTGTTACTCTATAGTTATCAAATTTACAAGAGAAAAAAATCTTTACTTTGATACAAAAGTGTATTGTCGTCGTTATGTTTTGTTTATCTAAAAATCTATTGGTATTTCTAAATTTGTTTGGTCAAGAGTCCTGTATACGTGTCAGTAATTAAGTATGTGTGGATATTCTTTCAAAATATTTATAGCCATTTTTCAAATTGTTTAAACCACATATTTCATAGATTCCTGTATGGCACGTCACAATCGTGTTTTTTTTCAATTTTGACGTGAATATATAACGTCCTAATATTTTAAAAGATCTTAAAATATTTCAAACCTACCAAGTTTATGTTCATGATGTTTTTTTCCATGTCTCTCTTCTCTTTTTTTATTAAACATCAAGATCAAGTGGATGATTTGAAAACTGTATTTTTTTTTAGCGAGTCCACTGTCTCATCAAAATTGGTTCTACAAAGGCAAATAGTGTACAATTCCCACTATTACAATATAAAAATAACCATTCGGCAATTCCCGTTCAGTGCATGCAGTCAGTGCTGTCTCTGGGATTGGACCAGAGCGATTTTTTTCCCTGAGCGGGCCAAGTGAATTTCAAGTGGGAGATTCTCATCGCTTTCTCATTTTCTGGCTGTCATTTTCAGTAGCTCTACAAAGTCAACTACACAAGGCCAGTCAGTGAACGATTACAGTTCTGAGCTAATCTTTTTCACACTTTAAAACAAGCTTCGTCCCTTACTTCCTTTGGTGTCAGTGATAAAGACAGACTTTCAAAACAGGTGATATTTCAAGTACATGAACAAAAGCAAGTCAAATTATTTTAATAGAAATGCATTGTTATGACGAGCTTGTCTTCGTTCAAATCCTTGTGATAAAAAATTACATTTTTTGCCATAACATACTATAGCGTAGAACCAGTCAAAATTTGGACTATAAAAGTCATCTAGTTTATATAAGCATTTCAGATTTTGACTATAAAATAGTTTTTAGTGTACAACCAGTTGAGATTTGGGTTTTATTATTAAGATATTTCTTTTGTGGGAAACCAGTTGGCGTTTCAGGCTCACCATAGAGAGACACAAGCAAGCGAAAACAGTAGGGGCTTCATAGTTGAAGAAACCGTGGATTTATATACTTAGCTACGTCATCCTCCACCCTAAACCAAATAAAAAACTTTCAGAGCGTGAAACCAGTTGACATTTCAGCTATGATATATCATATCTTTATAGTGTGGAAGCAGTTTACATGTTGGCCATAACATACTTCCATAGTATATAACCAGCTTGTAAGTGTAACAACATTCTTTAGTGAAGAACCAGTTGCCATTTTGGGAATGACGTACTTCTTCAGGGTAGAACCAGTTGAGATTTTGGCTCACCATAGACAAAGACCCGAGACAACAGTTGGGACCTCATAATAATTAAAGTTAGTAATGATGCCAATTAGCTAGCCGTCCCCCAACCCAACCTTTAGTTATGTTCAGCAATAACATACAAAGTATTTACAGTGTAACCAGGTGTAATTTTTGGCTCCCCATGGAGCTGAGAGACACAAGCAAGCGACAACAGTGCGGGACTGAGTTTACCTGACGTGGTGGTGCTTCCGTCGCCGGCGCGGGATGACCATCTTCTTGAGTTTCTTGTACATGGCGGCCATCTTGGGTGGCGCCGCCGCAACCTCATTGGTCTGAGGTGAGAGGGTAGAGGTCGAGGCAGAGGTCGAGCTCGGGGTCGAAGTTGAGGTCGAGGGGGCGGGGTCAAGGACGACTGCCACGGTAGACAGGAGGATGGCGGCTGCGGTTTCCCAGGGAGAGCGGGCCCGTCTGGCCTCCATGCTACAGCGGGTGCGGCGGACCGAACAGCTTCATCAAGGATGCACAGACACGGGAGGCGGTAACCATGGCCGTGCAGAACACTAGGCCTCGAATAACCCTTTTGAATTTAATATGGGATCAGGCTTTTAAAACTCCTAGATTGAATACTTAAACATTCCTTGGTATGCAACAATACTCTGTGTGAAAGCAGATTAGACTGGCTCTCTCCTGGTTTTAAACCAACCAGTGCTTGTTTTAGCTCCTGCTGGTGATGATGGAGGTCTGTTACAGGATCTTGCGCAGTACAGGAAATTTCCGCGAACTTTGTCACAATAAGACCACAGTTGACAACACAAACATAAAAATGTACCAGGTTCAACGAAAGGAGAAGTGTGTGTCTTATAAAAAGAAATACTAAGAGTTTAAAAAATTCTTTGAAACGAGAGAAGGATTCTGTAAAACTTACACCAACTACAGTAGAGAAAGGTAACAAGAAGAAAAAAAAGAACATAAAAATCTAGAAAAAAAGTGACAAGAACAACTGAAATAACACCGATAACAATATAAACAGAATCAACGATAACAAAACACAGGTACTGCGGTTGTTAATCTTGATCTGTAAAAATACTCCAGGTAACTCCGTGTACTCCAGTCATTGGTTCCTCTCTCATCACCAGCAGCTAGCGATTCCTATAGATCACAGAGCGTCCGCCTGATGGGATCCAACAATGTCTCAGAATCTTTTCCAGCCGGACGCACAAAGATATCTCACGAGGTTTACATATCACCGACCCCGCGGGGAAAGCACGTGCTTTTTATTATCTCCTGCTTTACTCTCAACAACAGACTTTGTCGAAAGGGATAGACACCACGACCTTCAAAACGGTAATAAAACTTTCGTGTGAATAAAGAAGAGCACATCTCACTTGTAAAGAATAAATGGTAATTCCATTTCCATTGTTCAAACTTATTTATAGGGAAAAATTGCACCACGGAAAAAATAAAGTGAATGTATTAGTATAAATCTATCACATTTTTTGTAACGCGTGTACTTTAATAATGTCGCAATATCTCGTGGAAAAAAAGCATCTGTAAACTAAAAGCTGAATATCACAAGCAAGTATTGAGCTCTTTCTAGGTTAGTATCCAGTTATGCTCCCCATCGATCAGCGCCCAATCCAGAGTCCCTAAATAGAAGCCCCTCACCACATTCCACCGGTATAATCCTGGTCCTCATCAGTTCTGGTTCTATTCTCACAGTTATGATGCCGATTATACTCGATGTACTCTCTTCTTTATATATACCCACACACATTTGCACTCACCCCAACCTCTCTCCCTCTCTCTCTCTCTCTCTCTCTCTCTCTCTCTCCCCCTCTCTCTCTACAACACCTCTCTGTTTCTCTATCTCCCTATATCTGGGTTCCCCCGCTCCCATTTCATAAACGCTATAAAGTGTTAGTTTACATGATTGTCAAATTTCCTAATTACTGTAAGTAAATCTACCAACCTGTTTAAACATCTCTCATAAACTGCTAAATAAATATGGACCATCAATAAAATGTATGGATCACGCTTCTTCGACTAAATATTTCCAGACTGCAATGATTAAAAAAAAAGACAAGAAACATAAGAATTCCTAAAGTATAAAAGGAGGGAAGATTCTGTCATAAGCATTGCTCCCACATTCCAATCTCCAAACTCTGTGAGTCTGGCTAGGCCTAGAGCACTCGTCTCCACTCCCTCAGCCCTTATCCTTGGCCCTTGACCCCAGAGTGGCTGTGGTCGGCCCTGCAACTCTTCCAATCGCTCGGACCCCGGGATGAGGTATAGGAGACTTTGCGATAAGAGGTCCAATTAAAAAACGATGACGTATGTTACTATATTTGTACCGGCGTCCAATCATAACCCTATCATAGACTCACAGTATCAATGACAGATGAGAAAATTCGATGCTCAAAAGGCGTAATTATGTCCTTCGTTTTCGCCATGTGTATCGCAAAACGTGTATAGATTATAGATCAGGGGAACTGATGTTGCTCCTCTGGAGCTCATAGAGGAACATATTCCATCACACAAGCCTACTGAAAACACAAAAACATTCCCGGTTTCTTCAAACTTCTCTCAAAGACAGTACAATCATGAATCTTGTAGAAAATTTTATATTTGGGCGTGATTGATATTTTCGAAAATAAAATTAAGAAATGTGGTGTTATCAAACCCATCATTTATGTCTATCGCTTATTCTCCTTAACGCATAAATATTACACAAAACAAAAGAAACTATGAAAATAAACTAGACATTTCATTTCACAAATATTCCTCTTTGCCGATGGTATGATGATAATCCGTCTGTTCTACTCCTGCATTGAAACCTTTGCCTGTGATAAATAATACTACACCAGTCCTACCAAAAGAAATGTCATTAGTCAAACCGTAGTGTTTTTATCCTCCAAAAGTTTTTATTCTTCCCTGACCTCCAACTACCTACAGAGTACCATGTCATGTCTCTCAGACTCCACACAGAGCTGCCAACCACAAGAGACATCAAATAGTATATTATTTATCTGAAAGAATGGTAGAAATAGGTACAGATACGCTTTCGTTAGCGAAGGTTGGCGGTCCTATATACTGACTCCAAGCGATCCTAGTCACACCACTCAGAGAAAGCGAAGCGTGAGGGAGATGGAATCGAGTGAGCAGTCCTCTTTCCAATAAGTCCACATTGATGGGGGACATAAAAGGGTAGGATTGCTTTTAGACCGCTCACGATAAACGTCTTGGGTTAAAAATAGCACCTCCCCCTCTTACCGAAAAGCAAGACTATAACATGTAAGGAAATCTCCATCGGCGTGCAATAATAGCTCTATCCTAGACTTAAAGAGCCAATCAGCGATCAGAAAGTCCCCATGCCTAAAGATCGTGATAAAGTCACACGAAAAGTCTGAAATTCTTGCTGAACGTGATGACATTGGGAGGGACCAGAGAGAAGAGAGATCCTGAAGGCGTGTTGCTCGCTCCATCACTCCCAGAGAGTTAGCCTACCTAAAGAGAGGGCAGCCGCACACACTCAAAGAACACGTGTTGTATGTCTTGGGAGGTTTCTATACTAAGACTGAGTTCCAGAACATGTTACCATCTGTACATTAATTTTCATCTATTTTTAAAGTTCATAAACATCTACTTGTTTAATGCCTGTTAATTTAAATATCTGTGAGCTCCATCTATATATTTATCTATGTACCTATTTACTACCCACTCTTTCAATTGAATTATGTTCATCTAAAATTTAAAGCCGATTGACTTTAAGGGTTCTTAGTGCAGGTCTTGTACTAGATAACTATAAAAAAATAAACTTAAACTATAATAAAAAAAAAATCTTACTCAGTTATCAGCTTCGTCCTTCTAAATGGATGTTGCAAATTTAGTTTCAATGCCACATTATTTGGGAATGTGCTAAAATGGAAATCCTAAAAAGAATTTTGTTAAGGTCGTTTTTTTAAAATTCCATTTGCTCTCAAGCTATTTTTGATTTTTGCAAAAGTTAAAATGGGTCTCAACTAGGACAGACCAGAATTGGAAATATAGAACACGCTGACTGGCAGGAAAGGCGCAAAGTTAACGAGTGGTAACATAAATAGTAATTAACAACACTTAATAAACATAAGGCCTAAAAGTTGCGGTATGATTTATATTATATTTTCTGCGTCAAAACACATCATACTATTTTTTAATCCCCTAAAGCAACATATGCAGACTTAAGGAAAAAAGAAAATTAAGTCTTTCATAAAATGACACGTCAGTGTATATATTTTTTCTTTAGTCATAAAAACCGCACCATAAGAACTTGATTTGTGTAATATTGCTATATCAGAACAGCCCTGTATTTACGCCCCATTGGCTTCTAAACATTAACACACACGAGGGTAACAGTTGGGATTTAAACCGCAGATCTCCTGCTCGTCAGTCAAAAGCACTAACCAACCGCTGAACTCTCAACATGTGAACACTACTGATCGAAAAGATCCACGCAATTTTCCACTGACACAATATTAGAATAAAAACACACGACTAGAAATAAACTGGATTTTTTTGGAGCGCGTAGATACATACTAATATTTCTGAACAGTAGCCAGTAAAGGAACATTGTGTGGCTATGTACACACATTCCGACAAACGGCGCAGACACGCATGGCAGCCGCGCCACTTGGCAAGGGGTGCCAGGGACTAACACTATCTGCAGGATCTTTCAGCTCACCTGAGGCCTGGCCAGAGCTCACCTACAGTTTCACAACAACAGATTATCTACCGAGTGGAAAACTTCGCTCACAGTCTCGCACAGGACGGAAAACTCGGGTCTGGCACGCGCAGGAGCTTAGGCAGTGAAGGTGCAAGGGTGGCTTTCAAACTTTTCAAACACACTGAAGATAATTAACAAAAACTTTAGTGACTGGAAATTGTAACAGTTTTTGGACAAGCAATCTAGAGAGAGAGAGAGAGAGAGAGAGAGAGAGAGAGAGAGAGAGAGAGAGAGAGAGAGAGAGAGAGAGAGAGAGAGAGAGAGAGAGAGAGAGAGAGAGAGAGAGAGAGAGAAAGAGAGAGAGGAGATAGAGAAAAAGAGAGAGACGGAGAGAGGAGACAGACAGTCATAGAGAAAGAGAGAGAGAGAGAGAGAGAGAGAGAGAGAGAGAAACAGTTATAGAGAGAAAGAGAAAACGAGAGAATTTATAGTAAGAGAAAAAAGAGAGAAAGATGGAGAGAATTATTGGATGCAGAGATTATGAAACGAGTTTATCACGAGGAAGGACGAACAAACTAAAGACAGCAAACGAAAAAAAACAAAACAGTATAAATGTACACCTAACATAACATTTCATTCGCAAGTCGGTTTCTTTTTTCTAACATCTTTACCTATTCCTTAGCACTAAAATCGCAATGAACGATATCTCTACATTTGTTACAGTTGCAGCTTTTCTTTTCTAACACTAGTTAACCATCTGTGCTGCTCTTGAATTCACAATGTTATCTTGACGTTTTTCTCCTGTACAAACGTGAAGGAAAAATCGCTCAGTTGAGCTTATTCATCACAGGCCAAGTCCATCTGCGCCGGCTAAAGATACCGAAAAACGACTTCTTACGCAATACACTAACAACAAAAGCAATTCCCCTCAGCCGAACACTAACAACAAAAGCAATTCCCCTCAGCCGACCACGAATCAAATTGAAGAATAAATCACCTTTTGCGTCAGTTTTTTATCGAGCCGAACATGGGTGCGTTAGTTACCTCTGCTTTTAAGGTTTCTTTGCAGAAAAGAGATGCACTGGGTTTCCCTTAGAAAATAGTTTCTTCCCTTCAAAAACAATTGGCATCTTTTCTAAAAATTATCAGCACATGTGACGAAACGATGGTTGTTTATTGCCTAACATTATATTGTTTGATTTCTTGTTTTATTGAAAATCTTATGGTTTTTGTCTTCTTTAACTAAAATCATGAACGTGGTGGCTAGAATTGTTTCATAGCCCGTTAGAATTATAAAAAAGATGAAAATGTATCTAAATGGAAAAAAATTTACACCGTGTACTAACACATTATATTTAAAGAGGTCCTGTATTTAGCTTCCGTTACTTACAGTAACTTTTACTAACAAAATTAAATATTTAGTGCTATCTGATTTTTAATTTTGCTACTGAGATCCAAATAATGAAATAATAGAGTCAAAATGCTGAGAAAATAGAACAGTCTCTCTTCTAGTGCTACTTCTAACCACTATTGATTTTAGCAGACAAACTATATAATTCATTTGAACTACCCCTTGACTTAGAAAAAAATAACGGGTTTTCGTATCTTGCAACACAAACGCAAAAAAGCTCACTCACAAACCGTCATATTAAAAAATCCCACCGATTTTTTCCAACAAGAAAAAAATAAACAAGTTCGTCACTTGCAGGGCTTTTCTATTACGACAGGCAGGAGCATTGCATCTTAAAAAACTGAAGACATAACTTTGTCTGTACCCACCGTATGACGCAAGTGTGTTTTAAAAACATTTTGAAAATACAAAACAGGCAAGAGAAAGAGAAAAATGCAACCTATATACCGCCTAGAAAAGAGTTTTAGCAAGGTAACATCTTTGTGGGAAGGAAATCCAGTGTTTTAAACGAACAAGAAACACATCTTTAATACAAAGACAGAATACGCCACTGTGAAATGGAAGGTGGTAGAGAAACTTTGAGTAGCATGATACATGTGGTGATCGGGTTTAAAAAAACCCAACATAGATGGATTAGTACTGGATTTTTAGTTATGTAGATAGGTAAATAGAGAGGTAGATACAGAGACAGAGGGAACTTTGAAATTAGTATCAGCTTGGTAAAGATTAAAAAGAGGATATTGTTATCTTATAGAGAACTAAATAAGAATAAGAGAAATGGGCGTAGAGTGGGAGAGCTAGAGGTGTAAAGAAAGAATAAAAATATATATCAAGAGAGAGAAAGAGACAGAGAGAAAGAGAATGACAGACACCAAGACAGACATAAAAAAGAGATAGAGAAAGAGAAAGGCAAAGATGTGAACAGATGTACGGAAAATGATGGATAGATAGATGGATAAAGAGGAAAAAATAATATAGAGAGAGAGGGGAGAGACAGAGATAGAAAGGGGGGGGGGGGGAGTTAGGAAAATAGCGACAAAGAAAAGAGAGAGGAGGAGGAGAGAGATACAGTGAGACTGATGGGGAGAGAAAGAGGACGTCTGAGCTTAATTACAGAACAGAAAAACCGACAGTTTCCCATCTGTTTTCCATTAAGCTAGAAAAAACAGATGCAAATACAGACGGCCTGGTAACAATGGGAAATTTAAAAAAAAACGGTCCAATTTTAAATTTCTCGCTCTCTTTTTTTTTCAAAGAATAGATCATTGACCTCTCAAATTACCTGATGGAAAGAAAAAGAAAATTAAAAAAACCTGTGAGAATATAATGGTGGCAAGCAAAGAAACTTTAATTATCTTCAACACAAAATGAGAAATAATTCTTTTACATGGACGTTTCTAGACTAAGTAAGAATGAAAATTTTCGATCGACCTGAGCTATGAAAAAATCGTAATACGGGAAATATGAGTAAATTAAAAACATTAATAAGAAACTGGGATTCAACTTGGTCCTACGTCTAGTATAAGTTATCGAATTCGGAAATGCTCATAGCAATTGAGATTCGACCCGTAGGCCTCCTGCGTGTCGTGTTAGAGCGATGCCGACTTCTCTAATCTTCAATAAGTTAGTTACCTAAGTCTCGTAAACAATCTTGTAAGGAAGAGGTGGACACCAAATGAGATTCAAACCGCGGCACTTTTACTCCGCATTCCTGAGCACTACCGACTGATCTCTTCAATAAAATATCAAAGATTTCCCCCATAGACCTCGGTTCTCATAATAACTAGAATGTGCGTCGTAAATTGTGTATTGTTTAAAGCTTGCCAATATAAACAACACAGCACCAACAAAAGTGTGATGCATGGCTGTGCTATCTATTTCAACTTACTTCAAAATCGTAGACAACACCGCTGCGAATTGAATTTTCTTTGTTCGACAAATTTGAACAAAGCCAAGAGATTTTTTTTTCCAGGTAGACAACCGGCGAGGGAGATAATGTTTAAGAGGCAGAAGGGAGATTAATGAATGCGAACTGCAAGGCCGGGAGAAACGGGAGATAGGGAAGGATGTTGTGAAAAACAGCGGTGAAAAGAGCAAGACAATTTTTAAAAAATGTTTGTGTAGGTGGGAGACAAAATAAATTGTTTATTCCAAAATTAAGATTATAGTAATTGTAGACATCAAACTTTAAAAACTAGCAAAGCGTTCATGTGAGCATTTTTGACGTCAGAGAGTCAGAGAGTACAAGGAAAGCATTTTTTGTTGCACATTGAGGCACAAGAAATAAACATTCCGAACAAAAAGAGAAAAAATTAAGGTTCATGACGAGCGTAAGAACAAAAGGGCTTATTCTACACGTCAGACATTTTAATAAATGCCTTCTCTGTTGCTATTTAAACTGTCGCCCTAGTGTAGATTGACACAGGCCCCGTTAAATAACATTGGAAGATTCCAAGCTGAGCCAAGCATTGATTTATCTTAATTTTACATCAATAATCTTGCAAAGCAAAAGAATCATTCCCCAAAACGGATCTCTGCTATTTGTCCTGGGCATCCACTGGGGTAAAAATGTTAATCAAAATTCTTAAATAATGGTGGGGCAGATTTTCGTTTTTATAAAGAATGTTCTGCTTTCGCGCAGATCATAGAAATCTGAGTTATGTTTTTTAAAAGGTACAACTGAAAAGCGTTGAATAATAAGAAGCATTATTCATTACAGAAGCAGAATGAATCGAAAGCAAATGCATGGCAAAGATAAAGAGAAAGAAAGTGAAAGAGAGGCAAAGAGGTAAAAGAGAAAGGGAGACAAGGAGAGAGAGAGAGAGAGAGAAGAGAGAGAGAGAGAGAGAGAGAGAGAGAGAGAGACAGAGAGAGACAGAGAGAAGAGACGGCATGAGTAATGAACATACAGACAGACAAAGGAAGAGAGAGAAAGAGGAATCAATAAGAACAGATTACAAATACTGAAACATATAAAAGATAAACACAAAAAAAAAAACAGATTTTCGAATCGAAATTTACAATCTGTTGGAGAGAAACGTAGTCTAAATTTATGAATTTACCTAAAACTACGTTTCATGAATAAAAACAAAAAAGTTCAACTCCTTTTGGTAGTATGTAAGTTATCTTTCTGACCGTCACTGTCAATTTCTTTGACCTTTCGCTTTTCCTAGGTTCGGACATCGATAGCACTTTCTCTCTCTCTCTCTCTCTCTCCCTCTCTCTCTTTTTCTCTCTCTCTCTCAGTGAGGGGAAATATGGAATAGGACTTGGGTCCCTCGCATTAATAAAGTGCGTGGGGGATAGATGTCGGTTGTAAGTCTAGCAGTTAGAAACTTAAGGCCTTCCCTGAATGACCGACAGGCTGGGTCGAAACGTACAAAGCCAGCATAAACTGAGCATCCACAGGCACAGAAATGGAATACTAGATAGTTCCATCTAAATTTCTCCCTTATGCTTAAGGACATACTGTTATTCTTTATTTTCCACCTCTCTCACTCTCTGTATTTCACTGCTGATGTCGTTTTCTCTCTAACCTACCCTTGCAACTATACTCCCTTTTCTCGAAGAAATCTTTCACACCATTCTTTACACAACTCTTGCTCTATTGCTTGATAGACAGGAATACCCTGATAATAATATTTTTTTACATCATCCCACAATTAATAAATGCTGTCTTCAGTATTGGTTTAGGTCCATTTTATCATCACTACTATATCTGTTTATAAAACGTTTAAGAACAAATCCTGGAAAAAGTCAAATCTCCGTTGAGACAAAAGTAGAAACTGCCAATCGAAATGGAAACTTGTTCGCACCAAGTTAAACAGTACACAGTTACACAACATATTGAAGTTAATTTAAGAAGATTGTATGAAGAAAGAAATAATTCATGTGCTTAAAAAAACAAACACAAAAAGAATCGTTAAGTTAGAGTTTTTATAGGGACCATTTGGCCTGCGTCATAACTTTTACAAAACAACTTATAATTAGCAAATCAGTGCGCGACCATGGCAGTACTAGGGAAATAATTTAATAGACAAAAGATTAATTTAAACTTGAAGTAAACGAATCTATTATTATCATAGTGAAATCGATAGATTTAGTGTAGTAATTACAACGTTTTGATAATCTCCCGCCTTGTCTTAAGATGTACTAATAAGGAGGCTTACGATCAGTTTCAAGTTGCACTTACGACCCCTGGCCAGCAGTGAGCACGGCTGAGATGGCGTGACAAAGGTAATAATCTAAACATGTTATTAATCTCCAAACAATGTGTCTGCTTAATTACATCATAACAATAGTCAAGTCTGTTCTTTTTACCAGGGTTGTTTGTGCGTACGAAATGAAAACTAACTGAGAATCCATAGAATCGAGAGGCGCCGGCCTACAATGGAAACCAAACTGAAGTCAGAAGATGAACTATTCATGTTTCCTTTGTGTTAAATTATTATTACTGGTTCAGAACCCACGAAATGCGTAGGAATGATGGCATGGACAAAGCTGAAGGATTATTGGTAAACTAGAACTGTTCTAAAATTCAAAATTATCTATAACTTTAGGACTTTATTTTCACGAAAAGAATGATGCATCATCTCTTTTATACACTCATAGAAAATCGTTATACACTTTTCGCCCCACCCTCTTGTAGTCGTATAAGTGATATTCATAATCCTTTTGCTTGGACGTTTTTATAAGTCATAGAAAATTGGCCCACATGCTGCTAGTTGTTTTAAAGGCCATTGAGTTTCTTAATGTAGGCTTAATTTCATCTTCAATCTAGACACATTACTTATTGAGAAAAAAAACTGTTCGATAATCATTCTCTAAACGTAAACGAAACAAACTGATGTCTTAAAAATAGTTGTTCACAGTCACTCAATAAAAAAATTTATAATCAATCCACAGCGATAAAACACAATTCACTAGAACACACTTTATCTAGGAATCGAAACCTAAAGATATCTCAGGTGTCGTTGTTACGTTCTTATTCAGGATGACTAACTTTTCAGATTCAGTTCTGCAGTAAATATAAATGGAAAAAAAAAGAAGAAAACTGAAGAAATGGGAAGGTAGAGGCAAGCACTAAGCGGCGAACACACGAGAAAAGTCAGTCTTGGCAGCCAGTGGCTCACTCACAGTGCGAGCGGATCTAGGCGGGCTATGTACTCAGCTTATTTCTTACAGGCTATAGCTAAGACTGAGAGAGTGAGTGATTTGTGACTCTTTCCTCTATGTCTTGCTCGGTACGAACTCGCCTCATCTCTGCTACACACATCTAGCGTGGTATTAACAAGGAGAACGTAGATTTGGGGCTAGGAAAAAGACTTTGTCATCTAAATACATCCATGTTAAGCCAGAACATGTAGTGTATCTAAATTTTCACTAGGCAAGTTGTGAGTGAGTAGTAGCTCTTTGCCCCTCGGTCTTGCTCGGTTTTAACTCACCTCATCCCCCTTACATAAATCCTGGGTAGTTTTAGAGGAAGTAGATTTAGATGGTAAGACTATGGCATCTAAAGACTGGTTAGGTTAGAAACAGTCTAGGTTGAAGAGAGTGGTTTGTGACTCTTTCACCCGCTGCTTTTTACGGTACATGTATAAACTCGTATCATAGGCTCTACATAGATCTAGTTAGTATTAGCAACAAAGAAGTAGATTTAGTTGCCCGACTATGGTGTTTTTCCATCTATCTTGTTCGTTATAAACTCGCATCATAATCTCTACAAGATCTAGGGAAGTATACATTACAAAGAGGAGGTACTTTTAGTTTCCCCACTATAACGTTTAAATAAATAATACTATAATATATGGTAATCTGGGCGTTTGAAAAGCCTTCCCCATTGTTTTTACTAGCTTGGTGTCATTGTTAAGTTCTTATTCAGGATGACTAACTTTGAAGATTCAGTTCTGCAGTAAATATAAATGGAAATAATGAAGAAACCTGTCCCTAACAAATTTAGGGTGGTATGCTATGATTCACATGTTAAGTCGGGCGTCTAAAGTGGGTTTCTCATTGTGCTTACTGCCCTCAGAGTTTACCTGTGAGAGAGTACATCATACCCTCCCTAACCAATGGGAGAGGTGCCGTGATGGGATTTGATCATTAGTCCACAGGTGAACCTCGCCGGCCCCTTGCCAACTTCTGTAATTGTCTTTCCATCCACCGACAGGAATAATCTTAGTCTTTCGGCTCATGTTCCTCATCTGCTTCTCCCTTTTATTTTTGAAACTCTCGCGTCAAGGATAACAATCTATTTTTTCCTATGCTGTTCTATCAATCTACATCGATCTTAGACCCACACCTATTCCTGATTCTCTAAAAGTATTATCTTTCGCTTGGTTTTGGAGTATCATGGGTGTTCGGTGCATGCAGCAATAAATTGCGTATTTAACAAAAAAAAGTATTGTATCCTTTTCATCACACAAGCCTTTTATTACCTTTCCATTTTGTTTTATCAAAGTCATATAGAATAATGTTTACCCAAAACTTCAGTATCGAACTGGGAGCACTCACCAACAAAACCCGTACATCAAAAGAGACCAACACGATTCTGTACTTTATGAAAGTAAGTGCTCTTACCTAGATACAAATACCATAATTCTTGTTTTTTGTTTTGTTATTATGTATATTGGCGGCCTAGCGCTAAGCGTGCGGATGACGTATTTAGATCTAGATATCAGAGTCGTGCTTTTGTGGCTGAACGAACGTCAACATCCATCATTATATGGATTTTTTAAAGGTGGAGAGAGGATTAGAAAAAGATGAAGAAGAATTCTAAATTAATTTTAAATCACATAATGAAAACAGCAACAACGTAAACAGCAGCAGCATCAATAAAAACAACAGCAACAACAACAAAAACAACCGGAACAACAAAAATAACAGTAAGAACAACAAATACAACAGCAACAACAAGAAAAATAACAGCAACAACAATAACGCAAAAAGTCATCACAGTAGGTAACAACATCAAAATGCGTTCCTGTGATGCCATTTAACTACAGCACAATTTTTTATTTATCTTGACAGGTGAAATATTACGTTGAGATTTCGATTGATTGGGCCTATATCCAATGATAAACCTTGGAGTTTTTATAAAAAAAATATTACTTTATATACTAAAGAACCAGGGGATGGAACATGAATGAATTGAACATATATTGGTTTAATGAATTTTCCCCAAGAAGGAATTGGTCCCTGCAAGAAATGTGTCGCACTCGCAGCTCAGTATAAAGACAACAAAATTAGAAGCATAGAGCATCGATCACTTGATTTTCTTCTTACTAAAAACACGATGGTAAGACTGAAACTGTTGTTTGCTATTTCTATGGGCGCTTTATTATTAACTGCCCACACAGTCACACCGCTTTACAAAAACATATTCTCAATTATCTTCGACTTTCAATAAAAATCCCAAATTAAAAACAAAAACAAACACCATTGCTAGTAAATTTTAATATTTCATATTTTGTTTTGGACATTGGCAAATTAAGATGTAAAGCATTATTAAAGGCAATGCTTGTACATATAAATTGCAGGCTAGGCCCACTTTTCTGCTATCTGCCTTCCACTCAAACCAATCTTTTCGTTTTCTTGGATAGTACTTAGATAGAGATAAAACTAAAGAAATAAGAAGATGAACAATGTAAGTGGACAGTAATTGTAAGAAAACTAGCGGGGCACGAACTTGGTCTAGAATCAATAACGGGTGCTCTATTTGGGGCTGACACTAACAAGTCCTGTAAAAATGTTGTTTTATCTCTAGAGGATACTGCTGGTTCTGTAGACAATTAAGTAAGAGACCGATGTAATCAAGCCTTGGCAACCAAGTGTATTTTATTTTAACAAAATCCCATCAAAGGATAGTTAGAAATCTGGGTTTGTTGTAAAAAAAAGGAAAGCAAAGTCTATTAAGAGACGAGAGAGTGTTTTAGCTGCGCTTTTTCCCTTCAATTTTCTTGCCAAATAATCTTGATCTTGTGACAGAGAAATGAGAGATGGTTGCGACTAGAGGTAAAAACCAGAAAAAAACAACCAACGGACGCACATAGCTAACAGTATTGCACTCTTACACGCCTTAATGGACAGAATAATTGCGCTGAAGAAAATTAGATCTATCAACACGTGTTTTACATTCCATCTCGTGTGTTTGTTTACAGCTAAATCCTCTAAGCGCTGACGATTTTTATTGGTCAATCATTTTATTTTTCTGCTATCTGCTCTCGACATTAATATTTTCACATCTTTAATTTTCTAGTTTTGCATTGTTTATAATGATGCATAGAAGCCTTCTTAGTAATCATTATTTTTTCCTTTTCTTGCTTTTATATACCTTTGTTCTACAATCGTTGTTTTTATCTCGGTGAAAATGTTGTACTAACTTTTCAACGATCATATTAAACTAGTACTCACAAGAGTATTTTATTTGACCTTCCAATACGAATAAGGTGTACCGTGTACGGTTAAATTCATTTCTTTATTAAGGAGTTTTTACTATATTTCAAGAGTAAAGTTAATTTTGTTGCTACGCAACCCAGTTTTAGTCATAATAGATTGAATAACAAAGAGAGCCACAAGAATGCAAACGAAACAAAAATTGTAAAACATTATTCATAAAACGTTTTTAAATATTTTATCAATTTATGTTTCTTTTCCCATATATAAAAAAATGCTGCTCATCTGGCGAAATTAACTTAAAATTGATCAAATTCAAAACAACAAAAGTTTAAAAAATTCAGAATAAACCTAATTATCGGAAATCATTAAAAAATCCTGTAGTGCATTAAAGTTAGCCAATCAAGCAATTGTAATAAAGCCGACTATAATTTGGTATGGGTCACAGTGGGTCCTTTGACTAATCTCGCTGTACTGATCACCATTAATAAAGATTGTGTAAGCCCCTACCCCCCCCCCCACACACACACACACACAGACAGTGTTTTACAAAATGCACTTCCTGGGAGACCTCTTGACCAAAGGAAGAAGGGTCAGGAAATTTTCAGAGCAAGAATGATTGAGTCACAGAAGAAACAATAACAAAAGCATGCAGAAATATAATTATGTACCAGACAGTTTTGATGTATAGTGGGCTTGCGAGGTTTGAATATTACTCTGTTCCGGTGATTTCTCATAATAAATATATCTCCCTTTCTCTATTCATCAGTCTCTCTTCCTCCCGCTCTCTCCCCCCTCTCTCTCTCTATCTTTCTCTCTCTCTCTCTTTCTCTTTTCCTAGATCTATTCAGCTGCCCCTTTCCCCCTCTGTTTGTCTATCTGTCTCTCTCTCTCTCTCACTCTCTCTCTCTCTCTCTCTCTCTCTCTTTTATCTACGCCCTACTCAAACTATTATTTTTAATCGAAAAAAAACCGTTCTTCTCTATGCTGCAGAGACAAGCACCCATTTGCTGATACGTTATCCCTGTATCCCGCTCATGCATTATAAAACAGTTGAGTTCCAGCCCAGGGCACGGGATACAACAGTTTCCTCCTTACAAGGGTTCCATCCAAACGGCGCGATTTGTTGGCCTGGATGTCAGCTAGCCCGACACTTCCATCAAACATTCCACACACTGGACACAGAACAGCTGGGAACCTGACTGGCATCAGACTTTGGGTATTAAGTACAAACAGGCACCAAAAGTACACGCCTGATTTTATATACTTGCCATAGTTTGGTGTCCTGTGCTACTTTCTTTTGTACCTATTATTCTACAGTAGATTTAAAAGTTGAAACCCCTTGAAGTCCAGGTTACTGGGCCTTTGGCCAGCGAACGATGTTGACGAAGCGAAAAAAAGAAAGCATATTAGAGAGAAAGGTGAGTATTCAGGTGGAGTCATTTGGGTAGTTGAACAATACTGTTGACAATGCTGAAAAAAACCAATTCAAGGTATATACGGAGCTGCATTTTAGTTTAGTGATTGTTTCCTGTGTATCCACACTATTGATATTGTCGGTACCCTATCTATTTAAATTTGCCTAGGGCATGAGTGCAGTTTATCCCATCTGATCTTAGTATTAAATACTGGGTAGTTATAGACAGATTTTCCAATACGTTTATTTTATTCCCCGAGATTATGTTATCATCAACAGCGACTTCCGCCACACTATCAAGTACACATAATTCTATATGACCACTCAGTAACATCACTTTGCAAAACTACGGAGTAGTCTGGTCTAGATGTGAGAGTGACAATGATCTATGCGTCTTACCATTAATATTGCGATATAACCTTAGTGTTTTCTAGTAAATCATGAAGTATAAAAAAAGCTACAACGGTTATGAGTAGTCGGGCGGGTGGAAATAGCTTGCTTGGTCAGACTGGGAAACAGTTTGAGTGACGCTAGCATCTTCTGTTCTGGTCCCCCGAGACTGCTTCAACAATGGCGGCCCGTCTGAGCTGAAATTGGCGATGTCCAGCTAATGGTGGAACTTATCAGGACGGTCAGTAAGAGATGTGCAGAGGGTGGGGATGGGGGCCTTCACACTACCAGACAATCACGGGAAGGACGTGAAGAGAAAAGAGAAAAGATGGACACTAGGAAATTATGAGAACATTATTTATGGTATAAACTGGGTGTAAGTTTCACCCAGCTGAAAGTTGGGAGGATTGTAGGTAGTTTTCTACTTTTTGTGTGATGTAAAAAGCTTGTGGACCTTGAAATAAGAAAGAAAACGCCAACGTATGAGACTATAGAAATGAAATATTAGCACCGACGGTTTCGGAATGAAGACATTTTATTTTTAACTCGTTTCTTAAAGAAATAAAATAATGGTAGTGTGATAGCCTTCTCGGCGCTGCGAGAACTGTACTCATTAAAAAATAGCGGGTTTAAAAGCAAGTGCACGCTTCAATATAAGAACAGTACTATCCTTAAGACTTATACGAGAACAATAATAATATGGAGGCTAGTGATCTAAGCCCAGGCCTAAAGTTTCACAGTGCAATGTACTCTTGTGTCTGACAAGTCACTCCCAACTCTGCACTCACCAAACGTTCCAATTCAAATTTCTGGATCAATAGACACAATCTGGACCTGAGTGTTGCACAAAAACATCATCACCTTTTAGGCTATAACATCCCATTCTCAAAATAAACTGTATCAAATATGGATAAAATAATGGGGCTGAATCCAAAGCCTAGACACTAGACAGACAATTGATCTGTAAATATTTACATACGCTGGACTGGCAGAAACATCATACGTAGGTGGCCAATCTGGTGGTGAGTGGGGTGGGAGGTAGGGAGGGGGAATGTTGGAGCTAGATGCTTCAAACAAAAAGACGGCCAGACTTATGAAACGAAAATCAAAGTTTTGATGAAATAATTCACACAAAACTGAAACAATCCAAAATACAAATATTTTCTAGGTCTAGACTGAAGTGGAGACAAATAATTGAGTACCAGTAGATTAGAGTGACTCGAAAAAGATATTGAGGTGAGTGGGGATAAAGTAGGAGAGATTTAAATAAACTAACAAAGAGAGGTAGGAAGGAAACGTTTTAAAAATCACTACAATTGCCAGAGAAGAGACAGATAGAGTAGGATATAATAGAGGAACAAACAGAGAGACAGCAAAAAAGAGAGAAAAAGACAACTACAGAGGAAGAGTCGCCGAAAAAAAAGAGAGAGAGATAGAGAGAGAGATAGAGAGAGATAGAGAGAGAGAGAGAGAGAGAGAGAGAGAGAGAGAGAGAGAGAGAGAGAATAGAGAGATTATTGGAAGAGGAAGTAAGGGAGCTAATTTCACAAGAGAGAGAGAGAGAATAGAGCGATATTGGAAGAGGAAGTAAGGGAGCTAATTTTATCCAGGAGTCGCCTAAACTATTTCCCGGAGCTGTACATATATTTGTGACTTCAGCTTTTTTCTATTGATGTAAACAATCTGTTGATTTAAAACGTGCACATGTTTTTATACAGTTACTCACAAATCTCTGTAACACATAAAAGATGTAAATGTATTGTTGTAATTTTTCGCATATTGAGAGCACTAAGATGTAACGTGTTGTTTTGTTGTTGTTGGAAAAAATGATTGAATTTAAGTACTGTCATGAAGACTATTGTGCTTTTTAAAGCCGTTTCTAAATTTCAAAGAGCACAACAATTTTAACAAATGGGTTGTTACAAATTATTTGATGTTCAATCATAACAAAGTTACTCACACACAAACACAATAATATTAAAGGCATTAATCTATAGTCCAAATGAAAAGAGACTACAAACATCTTTGCTAGCGTTTTTAGACTTTCCTCTTGGTATTGGCCACGAATATCAACAAGTAAACATTTGTGTTAGAAGAAGAAAAAACCAACCTTTAATCTTCTAAATCTTCACGTTTACTAAATTTATCACGTGCACTGTCACAACTAAAACCACAATAACTACAAACTCCGGACGTCCCTAACTCAGCTGTCTATATAACGCACCGTTTGACTGAAAGATGGCGACGAAACACGCATGCCTCCACGGCTAACCACACTCGTATCGGAAAGTCCTCTTAAATCAAATCGCATGGTAAGTACATATCGATACACGTGTTGTATTGTAGTGACAAAGTAGTGTACCACACGAAAAACAAAGCGCTTGACCCTGTATGGTTAAAGTCGATGCAGTTAACGGTAAACTCACTGCTCACAGCTGCAGTGGGGGAGACTTCGAGACGGGACGAAACCGTGAGCACTGATTTGTATGGGACCGCACCCCCCGCCCTCAAACACGCGCCCCCTTCTGTCATGGGATAGAGCGTGGCGAGGGCGCTCGATAGCAGAACAGCGGATCCGGTTAAAGCCGCACCATTTTGCGGGAAACCCTCAATACATGAATAAAGCCGCACCATTTTGCGGGAAAGCCTCAATACATGACTATGCTAAACGCCTGGAGCTTGAATTTACAAGCTCGCAGACTGGATGACAAAACACTCAACTGCCAGTTCAAAATCCACGACCTCTTCGATTTTCTAGCTCCAACTTAAATAAATCTGCCGGAGTCGTTCTTTTTCTTCAAAAAATTCTCCCAAACGCCAATGAGACCCCCAGTACTTGTAGAAATAAAAGAGATGCCTAATCTTTCTCCCTCGCCCGCAAACGAGTCAAAAGTGCCGGAACTTCTCTTTCTCCTTCTGTGCACTATTCTCTTATCTCTTTACCATGAAAATCATTCTGCTAAGAGACGTCCACTATGATTCTCCCAGGGTCTGAGAATTTAGTGATAATCTGCCCGGCTCATCGCCCTCTTCCTGTCTTTAACCTCTTGGCGACTGGAGGAAAATTATGCTGCTCTGTATTGCTCTTTATCCTTCTCTTCTGCTTGTCTTTCTATTTATGTCTTCAAGTCTGTTTGTCTGACTGTCTCTGTCTCTCTCTCTCTATCTGTCTGTCTGTTGGTCTGTCTTTGTCTGTGTCTCTGTTCCTGCCTGTCTGTCTTTCTCTTATTTCTCTATATCTCTCTATTACTTTAATTTCATTGAATCTATGCTGCCTTGTCATCTACAAATACTGATAAAGTGAATACTTTTCTAACGATTTACTGTCAGGGTCTTAGCCAATTAATTTTCTTTTAAATCTCACAAGGCCTTCCAACAACCCGTTGCATTGAGGTATGCTAAAATTCAATATACTCCAAAAGCTGACAAAAGAAGTCATTATTTATGCTCTTTTATTTCTCATCATCTCCCCATCATAACTTCATCCATTCAGGAGCTGCCAATAATCATTAATTCACTAAGATTGTGCCCTAGTCTTAGAAAATGCGCTTAAAAGGCCAGGGAAAAATGAAAGAGTCTATTAAAAAAAAGACAGAAATAGCCGCCTAGGGTATCCGTGAAGAAACTAATAGGCGTTCCACACGAGAGAGAGAGAGAGAGAGAGAGAGAGAGAGAGAGAGAGAGAGAGAGAGAGAGAGAGAAGAGAGAGAGAGAGAGAGAGAGAGAGAGAGAGAGAGAGAGAGAGAGAGAGAGAGTCCGTCATGGATCCAAGAGGACAGAAATAATTTTCAAAGTGCGGTTTTGACATGTTACAAACCGAAGCCAGAAAACGCGTTTGCTTCAATATTTTTTATCATGTGGACATTTTTCAATCCCATTCGATTGATAAAAAATAGAGATAATATTAACACAATGTGAAAATAATCTTGAATCGCGACAAGTAATAACTACATTGTCTAAAGCAATAAATATTGGAAAATATCAAATTGACTATCGCTAGCTTTAGTATAGTAGAAATGGGCAACACCCTGTAAGAATTCCCTTGGCAACACATTACTCGTAGTCGTCGTGGGTAATCGAGTCCAACGGCTAGAGTGGAGACGTGGAAAAGAGCTGAATCTGCAGAAAGATGCGTCTAAATATAGCTCTACTGAAGATAAGTTTAAGGAAGGTAAGATATACTTTTATTGTCCGTATATATGCAATCAATGAGAATATTAAATGTTTCGCTGGTTATAAAGCATCTTAGATACACAATAGTTATTGTTTGATGAAAAAAGTATGAACGATGCAATAAGATGTATATATTTGAATTATTATTTAACACTACACTGGCTGCATAACAATTATTATTTAAAGGAGACAGTATAAACGTGTATAGATATACTGCGTACGCATGAATAAAAATAGTTATGTATATATGTATATAAAAAAAGAATCTGAAATATTGCACTGCTTATGACAACACAATAGAGACAGAACACATCACAGATTGCTATAAGGTGGTGTAATTTATAATTTGACACTATTTCAACCTCTTGACCCTTCAATTTCAAAACTAAGTGGTGGTTATTTTTTTTCCTTAAATCTGCGACCATCTGAAAGAGTTTATGACATGGTATTTTTACAATCATTTTTTAAATTACGCAAGAATAACAAAAATCGTAATCAGAAATACACTTCAAACGTACGTGATTACGTAAGTCGTATTTGTTGCTTTGATCACATGGCCTGTATTATTGTAGCGCCAATAATTTCTTAGATAAAGAACATGCATCTGGTGTTGACAATCTGCATGCTCTGAGCATATTATCGTGTGACCAAGATATAATAATAACCACGCATTTAACTTCTCTCTCTGTAATAGGATTAAGCAGCTATGGCGTGCAGATAAGGGCTGCGAGAGATAGATAGATGGAGAGAGAGAGAGAGAGAGAGAGAGAGAGAGAGAGAGAGAGAGAGAGAGAGAGAGAGAGAGAGAGAGAGAGAGAGAGAGAGAGAGAGAGAGAGTGAGAGAGAGAGAGAGTGAGAGAGAGAGAGAGTGAGAGAGAGAGAGCACAGCTGTGGGGTCCAGTGACGACAGAGAAGGGCTGAGCATTGTACCGATTGATAAACTCTCAGCGGGCCTCCTTCTTTATCCCTCCTTAACGCCGACTCAATATTGACAAATTATAGATCAACGTCCTTTCACTCGCAACATTGTTCATGGATTTTTATATACTCTTTAGTATACATTTAGATGTACTTTCCATGTGAAATATTTTCTTTTTTATTTGGAGTTCATCAGGGACGTATGGGAATCAATATTGTTATTTTTGTGCGTTTTGGGCAGAGATATGATTAATAGATCTGATTTTATTTGAAACGAAATTGTTCAAGCGTCAAAAAAGAATGGAAAGCCCGGCTTTTGCATCTGAAACTGAGGTATTAAGAAATATCAACACAATATAGAGAGACAAACTTATGAAGACATTCTTTTTGGCGGGTCAATTTTACTACTAGCTGTTGGAATATTATTGGGTCTGTGAAATCATCAGCGCTCGTAGCTTTTTTCACATTAAGGTAACAATTAATGACCATATCTCATCCATCCTACTACAGACTGCACATGGTGTGTGTGGACAGAGGAAGCATAATTATGATGGTTGGAAACGTTATGTGGAACAATAGGTAAGAGGAAAAGGTCGCCAGAACCTGTACCTAAGCAAAATCGCAAGCGGGAATAATGTAGTTTGTAAAAAATAAAGTTAATTCCATTCTGGAGGAAATTATGCACTGCAATTTGAAAAATGTTTCTAGTGAGATATGTGCTGCGATGCAGACATATAGAAAGATAGAAATTGAAAAACTAGTATAGAATGAAGCGGGGGTGAGCAAGAGATAGAGAAATTAGAAGAGATAGATAAAGAGAGGGATACAGAGACAGACAGATAGACGGACATATGGAAGGGGGAATAGAGAGAGAGAGAGAGAGAGAGAGAGAGAGAGAGAAAGAGAGAGAGCGAGAGATAGAGAGAGAGAGATAACAAAAGAAAGAGTTATGGTTGAAGGACGTGAACTATCATAAGAAAAAAAGAGCAAGAAAAGAAAAACTCTTAAATAAAACTTCTTATGAAAAAAATGTACTGTAAGAAGAATTTTTTTCAAAATTAAAACCAAAACAAACTTGGAAAATGGAGCAGTTGAAAAATAACAAAAAGGGGGAAAAACGTCCATAGAGGCAATGCATTTTGCTTCGTCGAGAGAACAACTTAATACATTACGTTATTGAAAACGTGCACAAAATAACTTGGAACAGAAAAGGAAACAACTTTTTACACTGCTAAACAGAAGCCCAAAGCAAGTTTCTAAACGGGTATCTTATTTCGGGAAAATTAATCCTGGTTTTCTTTCCAGGGTCAAACTCTAGTGTGTCTTGAGCAGTCTCATAATATAACTCCCTTTCGTCCTGCATCATAAATTACATCTCATCTCCTTTCTCTCTCTCTCTCTCTCTCTCTCTCTCTCTCTCTCTCTCTCTCAAGAGAGAGAGAGATAGAGAGCGAGAAAGAGAGAGTTATGGTGGAAGGACGTAAACTATCATAAGAAAAAAAGAGCAAGAAAAGAAATATTCTTAGACGGAACTTCTTATGAAAAAATGTACTCTATTAGGAATTTTTTTCAAAATAAAAAGCAATGCAAACTCGGAGCAGTTGCAAAATAAGCAAAAGGGGAAAAAACGTCCATAGGGTCAATGCATTTTGCTTCGTCGAGAGAACAACTTAATACATCACGCTATTGAAAACGTGCACAAAATAACTTGCAACAGAAATTGGAACAACTTTTTACACTGCTAAATAGAAGCCCAAAGCAAGTTTCTAAACGGGTATCTAATTTCGGGCAAATTAATCCTGGTTATCTTTCCAGGGTCAAACTCTAGTGTGTCTTGAGCAGTCTCATAATATAACCCTCTTCTTTCCTGCATCATGAATTACATCTCCTCTCCTTTCTCTCTCTCCGTTTTAATGTTTTAGTAATGAGAGATTCGACATGTAATGAAGAAAATAGAAGCTCAGCGCGAGAAAACTACGAAAGTTATTGATCCGTGCAAGTCTCGATTATTGGTGAAATAAGGATGGAAAGCCGTGAAAATCATGTCAAGAAAAACACGGAATAATTCTCTACAAACACAGTAAATATGCTCGGCATGATTTCTCATTAAAGAAGAAATTACAGTTGTCATTTGAAAATGATATTTACACAAACGCACTTTCAACCCACGATCAAAAACTGTTAAAAAGATAATTTTATTATAAATCATTTTGAAGCAAAACAAATACGTGAAACATTACAGTATCAGCAATTTTTGTATACGTTGCTTATTTATGATAAAATATACTCTCCATTATATTATACAATATCACATGAATGATAGCCAATTTAAAGGAAATCAGTAAATAGAATCTTACTATCAATATTTTATTGAGAGAGAAAAAGTATAGGGATGCGAAAGATTAAATCATACACATGAGGTGAAATGGAAAGATGTAACAGCAGAAAATAGTCGAGCAATGATAAAAAAGGGTCGAATCAGTCCGTATGAATAAAGGGTGGAAGTAAATACCCAGGAGATCAAGCAGTTGTCTGCTTAGTAGAAATTGGGTACTGGAGACCGACAGAAGATAACGTTATTTTGTTCTGAGTGGTGCAGGATTGGTAGGGCCTGGGCCAAAAATCTGTATCTTCAATACATTTTAAAATAAATATTCGCTTCAAGCGGATAACCGATTACTTTTTGATACTTTCAGAGTAATTGATTTTGATTATCTCTCTGCAAAATAATTGGTTGTGAAGAATATAAAAAAAAGTTTTGAGAGATGTGAAAATGGAACGAAGATGCTAAGCATTTGTAAATTATAACGTGTTTCAGTTGCATCGTAAAATGTACTGTAATGCTTGGTGAAATAGTCTTGTTTCAAATTCCGAGGCCATATTTTCTGTTTAAGTATAAACGTGATCTTTCACATATCATTTTCCTCTGCGTAAGAAATTTGAAATCTCTCTCTCTCTATCTCTCTCTCTCTCTCTCTCTCTCTCTCTCTCTCTCTCTCCCCTCCCTCTCTCTCTCTCTCTCTCTCTCTCGCTCTATCCCCTTTTTTAAGGTCCTCCTGTGTCCCTTTATGTTGTTCTGTTTTTCCTCTCTTTCTAAACTGCTTCCTATCATCACTCTATTTCTTTACTCTATATAAATCCGCTAATTTCTATATCCTCTCTTTAAAAAAAATTCGGATGAGTATTCCGTCATGTAAATAACAGTTAAGCTTTTAGCGGTCAGTTAGCCAGACACCCAAATACCTTTTATTTTCTCCCTGTAACCCATTATTACTAGCTGTGACACATCAACACTACACAGAGGCCAATTTTAGCATAACATTACGCCAATCAGTTTTCTCATAAACTATACATTTCTGTAGAACCACACATTTCAAAATTAAACCAACAATCAAAACTATCCCATTGATGACATTATACCCCTGGGTTTGTTGGTATGGTCTTTCTCAGATGGTATGTCGATTTTTTTATTCTTAACTTTTTTCTCCGGAAACCAGGAATGTGGGTCAGTAAACCAGTGGTTTGCCGAGGGACCTGGGGAATCACCCGGTTTCTGTAGCTAAGGCATTAAATATAAATGGCGACCGTATTCGACCACTTGAGGAAAGGATCTAGCATTGATAGCATTGAAACCCCCTTTAGACTACGCCAGACCGGGAGAGTAGCAATCGAGTGATTTAACGACTGAACAGCCGCTCGATGCTAGGAAGTCTGACGTCAGAGAAAAAAATTAATAGTTCCATGACTTGGGTTTAGGAGAAAAAACCAGCTACACAAAGCAAAAAAAAAGTAAAAATAGGAAAGCAAAACTGAACAAAAAGTGGATAAAACATTTGCTTAAAAAAAATTTAAAAATATAAAAATCTAAGGACATATTAATTTTTTTTAATGCGCAGAAAGTTTTAATTGTGTAAATAGAGGTTCATTTACGGTCCTGTATATAATGTTTTGTACACATATCAACGTCAAACTATTATTTTGTGCGTTTGTTACAGTGAACATAAGAATAGTTCACTAAATTCACGTGTGGCTTCGACACTTTGTCCTAGCTTTCACCTCAACCCTCCTTTCAAGTAACTCACACGAATTTTTCGCTATGTAAAAACGCGTGTCGCTCATAAGCTAATGATGAATTACGTTTAAAAAAACACAAGGGGTAAAAACTGCTGATGCATCTATCTTTCTTCCCTGTGTTTCTTTCTTTCCAACACCTTGGTTACAGCAAAGTAAAAATAATGAGGAAAAATGGAAGTGATGCTTCATTTACACAGCTCGTCAACGCAGTTACTCCCCCTTTCTATGCATACTTCCGTCGAACGTCATTTAGATCCAGAAATAATCCCAGTAAATAGTTTAAAGATCCGCTTTCCACACCGTGCTTTTTTTCTTATTTCTTTTGTCGGCTGAATTTACCAAAACCGATTAAATTTGCCAGCGTGAAGTAATTTAGAATTAAATTTAGTGCAAGCTGCGCGCTATGACGCAGGCCGCAATGCTTTAGCTACGTAGTTACGTACTTTACCCAATGTGTGCGGCTTTACATTTTATCACAAGAGGTTGCATATTTCTTTAAATAGAAAAAAAGAAAAACAACGGAAACCTTATTCAGGTCAATAAGAAAAGAAGCGGTAGTAAGTGTTAAAAATTAGAGTGTTTGGCTTCTAATGCAACCGTTTAGGTCTGAATCAAAATGTGTGTATGTGCACATACAGCATGAGCAGGATTCATTTACAGAATTTCTATAAAAAATAATGTAACTATAACATGCTTCAAAAAATAGAGGTCAGTTAATCAAATAGCTACAAGAAAACCTTTGCTTTATAACAAAGGTAACAACAATCTTTTTATACAGTTTATACGTCGGACAAAATAATATTAAATAGAGTATTCATTTTTCTTCCAGCCTACTAAGCGACATAGCAACAATGTTCTCTGTCCTTACTATACCTTTTTATTCACTGGTGTAGCTCACTGTGACTCTTATTGCAGATTTGTGTCTGCTTTAATTATTTTTACCTTCTTTTAAGAATCATTGGCACCAACGCGCGTAAATGGAATGAGCAATCTTTGAAGCTCTGAAAGGGTAAAGTACCTATGTAGAGAGGTGAACAGGTATATCACCATCCTTAGTCTGAATGCCTATTCTTTTCCCAGAAAGGATGGGTTAGAAAAACAACGAAGTTCCAGGTTTATATATCATTGGGAAAATCTAGATGCATTATTATAAGCAACGGACTTACTTAAAATAGCTTTATTACCCACGAGATCTGAAGCTGTATGTTAGAAGTGCAATCGAGATAAGCGTAGTTGTCAGGTTGTGAATAATTCAGACTTTATTTGAAAGAAAAGTTAAATACGGTGTAGAAGATATATACATAATTATAGAGTTAAAGAAAGCACAAGACCAAGGGAAAATAGACTGAGATAGACATGTGTGTACAATAAAGAAAGAGAGAAGAGAGAAATAGAGAGAGAAAAGAGAGAAATAGAAAGAGAGAGAGAGAGAGAGAGAGAGAGAGAGAGAGAGAGAGAGAGAGAGAGAGAGAGAGAGAGAGAGAGAGAGAGAGAGAGAGAGAGAAAGAAGGAGAAAGCGGTGTGAGAGAGACGGAGATTAATCGTGTCATCGGCTCCACTATCGACCGTCTACGTAGATTTATGAGGAAAGCAATGAGGCAACATGCTTTAAGAGTCCTACAGGCTTTGTGAGTGCTGAAAATAGCTCACACAATAACGCCTGCCCGTAACATTTTATTTGACAAACAAGAAAGTGAAACAAGAAACAAGAACAAAATAGAACAGCAGAAAAACTGTGAAAAGTATAGAGATTTTGAGTTGAAAAAAAATTTTTTTTTTATCAGCTGGAGTAAAACGTGTACCCACGTGCATTATATCACGAGCAATAAATATATCTTCATAAAATTGCATTTTCCCCTAAAAAATTCAATAGCATGCAGACATCAGTTAAAGGATAGGGAACGATTAAAGATTATATTTATTTCAAACATTTAACCTGTTCAATTGACACATGTTGCAAAAAGGGAGAAAAAAAAAACGAAGTGAGTAAAAACTCCCTTAAAATGTCTCAGAATTTATGAGAATTACCCAAACTCGAAAATTTAAGATCATAATAATCATAACTTAATTGTGAGTATACCAAGAGAACCAAATCGCACAATGAGGTTAAAACGTGAGTATTGTTGTTTCAGAAACTAACACACAGAAACTAACACACATACAGACACAGAAAAACCAAGTCAAATGCCCTCACGTGTTGCCACTTTTTTTGGTAATTGCATTTGGCAGTCGTACCCTTGGCCTAAACGCGCAAGCGGCACTTAACTGCGGAGCTACTCCTTCTCTTCACCTGTAGAAATCAGCATGAAATAGTGCGGTGCCGAAATATTCCCCACACTGACGTCATGAAATGGAATTTGGTTGAAAGCCTTCTAAGAGTAGCAGCACTTTTATCACTTACTCAAATTCGTTCTCAATCACTCTCTCTCTCTCTCTCTCTCTCTCTCTCTCTCTCTCTCTCTCTTTCTCTCTCTCTCTTTCATTCACTCTCTCTTATACTCTTTGACTCTCTCGCTATCTCTTTTTGTATCTATCTCTCTACCCTCTCCCCAATTTTATTTTTTTCGTCACCCCAATCACTATCTAATTCTTTCTGTTTTCTCATATTTTAAAATTTGCAGCCTCAAACTTACTTACTGATTAATACCTAGTTATTTTATGTTTTTTAATTCAATATTCTTTAAAAGTTATTTAATCTTGTGTAGGTCATAAATATTTTTTGCATATTTACAATAATCATCGTCTTCCCTCTTTTGGTTAAAAGTCAATCTAACATACCTGAAAGTCATTCAACCTAAGGAACAATCTATGGTTAAAAATTGTATGATTTTTTTTTGCCCAAATCTGTAACAAACTTCTGTATCATGTTCAATTTGGGGTGTTATCTTTTACATGCTTCTAATCTTCTCCACTGAATAAACACCTACATTATAATTATGAATGACTTACACATTTAGCCTGTATCTGTGCAAATTCGCTGATTCAACAATACTCTGACCAAGACTCATGGAAGAGTCCTCTCAAAATATCTTGTACTTTTTGCTTTACACCTTTCTTTTCCACTAAATTCATTTCCATACAATCCGGGTTCCTTCCTTTATTATTTTTCCCCACTGATTTCATTCGCATACAATTCTGTACTCTTCTCTTCATGTCTCTTCTTCCCATTTATTTCAATCTGTGATCACCCCCCCCCCCCCCCCCCCCCCCCCCCCCCCCTTTTCCCTACCTTTTTCCCATTCTCTCTTCATATCTCTTCTTCTCATTCATTTCATTCGCTTATCATCCGACGTTCATCAACGAAAATAACATCAGTGGAAATTCGTCTGGCCTTCCCTGGGAGTTGCTGACAATCACTGTCCACGGGCCGAGACGGAACAACGAACGCCGGCCCACAATCAGCCTGCTCGCATTGAACCAGGGGCTCACCATCTCACAGGGCCCTGGCGATGCCTCAAGCCAATTTAGTGAGACCCCATCCTCGCAACGCAAAGAAGAAAAAAAACCCTAACAAAACACAACCACTTGATTGAGATTGTATGAGCACAAAGATATTTGTTCTGCACTTGACGTAACCTAAACATACCCAACGGCCTCGGTTTAGATTCTTGAGTTTTTTTTTTCTATTTTCAATGGAAAAAATACTTCCAAAGAATTCCAAATATTGGTTGTTTAAGGTGTTCAAAGATGTATCTTGTCAGTTTAAAGAAAAAAGGCACCGAGGTTAGAAAAAAGATATTAAGGGGAGAAATCATTTGTACTCTCCAAAGTCAATCCTAATTTTATGAGTGGACAGGTTTCATTTGAAACAAATGTGGATAGCGATCAATAACCCAGACGGAATATGTTTCACAAACAAAAATGCCGGCGCAGCAAATTTCATCAGTTTCAATACGGAACTCATAAAAGATTCTTTGGATAAAGAAACCATTGTAAATAACCATTTTAAAACTTTTTGGATTTTCTTCGTTATGCTCACTCTTAAACCACCAGTTTCAGTTCCTAAGTCCCCAATGTTAGATATACGTAATAGAGTACCAATTGAAAGTTGTGTAGAGTAAGAAATAGATGGAGATACATGAGGAAGTGTAACATTCTGTAAGGTAGTAAAAGTATAAATTGTTTTCTATTAAAAACTTACCTTGTATTACAACATTCAAAACTAAGACAAAGAATACAATTATACAAACTAAAAAAAGGTTCAAATATATTTTTTCTTAAATATTAATCCGAAAATGAGTGCCAAGCGCTCCATCATGTCAGTTTAAATTCACAAATATTCCCGGTACGCTAAGAAATAGTGTGTAGTTGTTTTTAATGCACTATTTGATTGGTTTTACATCCCTTATTATAATGTAGAATCTTATAGGTTAACATCAGCTTGGAATCCAGTATTGGACCCTATGCCAGCCAGTAAAAAGCACAACCAGCTAATCTGCTATGTTGAAACTTGTATTATTTAACAACCATGCCACACCATATACTTATTCAATCTCCTCATTGTTTTAATCATTTTTTTTACCATAATTCCTTAAATATAAAGAAACAATAAAAATTACTCACCTAAATGGCAAAGCAGCAAAGATAATTATGTGGAAAGAAGAAAAAAAGACAAACATTAAAATTGCTACAAAAAATTTTTTTTTTAATTCTTAAAATGATGACGTACAAGAACAAATAGTTAGTTAAACATTGTCAACATCAAATAATAACAATAAACCAAGATCACGTAACTTAGTCACTTAAAACCCATTCATACTACAGGAAATTCAAACAAATGATAAAAAAGGTATGGATTTCTAATTAGTGTATGTAGTGACACTTTTTTGTTATGGAACATTCAGAATATTTTTTTAAATAATTCTTGTCAAGCGAATATTTAGACGAAAAGAAGAGGAAAAAAGAACAAACAAGCTATCAGAGCGTTAGAATCGACAGATGATTAGGTTTAAATGAAAGGAATGCAGAAAAACAAACAAACAAACAACAACAACAACAACAACAACAACAATAACAGCAACAACAATAACAACAATAACAAGCGAAAGAAGCTCAAACAAAATATGAGCAGCAATGGCGCGGGGGTTGGGGGGGGGGGGGGGCGGCTTGATAATATAGTAAATATTCAAAGCCAATAAAGCTCTTGATTTATAGGATAGACAGAATGAAGGTTCACGGGAATGTAGGCGACAGGAAAAACTGAAGTGAGGCTTAAAAAATAACAACAAACGCACAAATCAACAAAGTAGACAAACATTTAATTTTGCGCGATAACACTAAAATGACGATATTATTAACGTTATGTACAGTTATGACAGTATACACTGTGTTTATGTAGCCAATTGGGCTAAACAATGTATGCCATAAATAATCACCTTTGTACACCCCGCCCGAATATTGAATAGATTCTTTTCCTACCCCCTGCATGGCAAGAAAAATTTATTAATAGTGCGGCAATAGAGGCTGGATAGAAGTAATAATGATAGAGGCAAAAAAAAAATGAAGGGGCTGCTTAAAGAACCAATGGCCCGTAAGATCGATACATGAAGCAATCTGTCGCAGATGCCGCCTTGTTGTGATCGATTAGGACCCCACTTGGGTCCGTGTGTGGGGAAATCCAGAAAATAGAAGGCTGAACAGCCAGTGTTATGGTCATGTGCCATGGGAAAGTGGAAAATCCTGTTAGATGTCAGAGAGGGAAACAAAACCGCCGACCCGTGATAAAAAGTGGCATTAATGTTAAGGATTGATCTACTCAACAGGCCTTGTCTGTCAGCGTTTTATCCCTGTGTTCACATACGTCCTTGACTGTTTTTCTTGTTCCTAACTTTATTGCACCCCGATGGTCGAAGAATGTGTCTCTGCATACGCTATATTAATTTCTTACTACGTAAAGACAGCCCAAACACCAACATGCTTCCACTGAAAGCAGGTACATACACGTAAAATGGTCTAGTGCGTTTTCAAACAACCACATATAATGACACATAAAATCCACACTGGACATTTCTTGTTAGGAAGTTCTGTTAGGTACATGATAACTCACACACTAACCTGAGAAAGGGATCTCATAGGGAACTCTTTCTGTTGTGTCCCGCTCGTTTTTAATACCTCTTAGAATAATGTGACAATAACATAAATGTTCCCTAGTTTGCGGGCTCTAGCCTGTCATAAGATTACTGCGTATGTATTTTCTTAGCTATAAACTTCCTAGCTAGCCATGAATGTCGACGCTTATGTGCACTCAAATGAGGAGTGGCATACGAGAACGACATTAAACAACTTTCACCTGCAGTATTTGAAAACAAGCTTTGACACCCATACCGCTATCAACACTGTATAAAAATAAAATGAGTTAGATTTTTGATTTTTGAAAAAAAAACCACTAAAACAAAACTAAACAAAACAAGACAGGGCAATCTTTTTTTTTCTCATTTCAAAAGAAAGGTAAAATAGAAATCCCAAACTTTTAGATCCCATTAAAACTTTTAATCGCGATATTTAAATAATTTTGTTGTTCTTGTTGTTGCTACATTTAATATTATATAAAAAACCAAGGATAAATATATTTTTTCAATAACATAAAAGGGAAGTTTATTTGTTTATCAATTACAGTTTTAAGTTTAACACGTATATCCATTATCCAGCTGATAAGTACACTTTATTGTACCAAGGGACAATACTCAAGATATACATCACGCTTTGAAACTTTCTTTATTACTTCCCTTGAACAGCTTCAGCCCCGTTCATTGTCGATTGTACCTTGTTGAAAACTCTACAAATTACACAACAAATCGAAGTAATAGCATAATAAATCTTACATGCGCGACATAAAAATGTCTCCTTTAAAAAGCTAAATATTAATGTTTCTAGACTTAAATAAATTAGCATTGATGTTAAGAGGTACGCTTTCTCCCAATATCCATTGGTGGGATTGTTCGGTAGTAATCCGTTTTGTTTCAAACTTGCGTGTAGGACATAATTATGTGTTCATGTTCCTGAAAGAGTCTATGTGATTTAAAAAAAATCCGAATGATGTCTTAATTCTAAAACCTAATGTATTGTTTCTTTAAACACAGTCTATTTATCATTGATTTTTTTCTTTTAATGTAAGCTCCTAGTTTTTTTTTCCAACTGATACATACTAGACTGTGCCACATTTACTAAGAAAATGAAAAAAAAAAACATGTAGTAAAAAGAAAAAACAAATAATGTTATTTAGTTTGTTTGTCAAGGTCGCCCATCGGACAAATATAATCTTCAGAACAAAGCTCTTGAGTCTTTGAGGAGGCATATAGAGTAAACAGAAATATAATTGCGAAAACTTTTTTATCGTTCAAATCTATTTCATTGGACATTCACAGAAAATGTTGAAACTCTTTTTTTTTTCTTCTTCTTGTTCCCACCTTAAAGGTACCCCACAATACAGTGTATCACTCTGTTACTCACATTTCAATTTCCTGTACAACTGGTTCATCGTAACGATTTAGCTTTACAAATTTGCTTCCCTGTCTCGATATTGTTTTCTCCGCGTGTGCCGGAACAAATTCCCTGGAAAGCAGAAGACGGGTCACTAATCTAATGGTTTAGACCTGACAGTATCCCGTGGCCTGGCGTGTAACAATTTCAGCGTATTGATTCTCTTCGGGCTGCCGCTACGGTAGTTGTTCGTAATTTAATCGGTCAAGGCAAGAGAAGCCATAGAACAAAAAATAAAGGGAGAAAGGGATGAAGAGAGGGAGAAAATAAGGCGGCCCGGAAAACATAAAGTCCCTGTGAGTCCCAGGCCAAACCAATTATCCGGCAGGGACTGCACTGCCAGGGGATAAACAGTGGACCTGGCCCGTGCCTTAAAGCTGATTGGACCGTTAGAGACTTCGTTAAAAAACGAACAACAACAACAACAACAACAACAACAACAAAACTAAAAACAAACACACACAAAACAACAAACAAACAAATAAACATAATTCATGACATGCATTAAAATTGAGTAAATAGTAAAAATTAATGTTTCAACGAAAAATTGATCAACTAAAGTTCGAGTAAATAGTATTTGGCAATATGGTAAAAAAAAAAAAATAAGGTGTGGACAAAAGAAACTGATTGGCTGTTTTAGAGGCAGTAACAGATAGACTTTATGGGGATAGCAACTTAAGTTCAAATTTAGTCTGAATTTAGACCGCCGACTAAGTGGCCATTCTAATAAAAAAAAATACTCTTTGTCGGGGGCGCAAAAATAAAAGCATCGTTGTAGTAATACAGCCCTACGTGTTGTATCTATTGAAATTAACGCAGGGTATTGTTGCTTGATCCCAGACAGTATTTACTGCATAGTATGTTTTGGCTTCAGGGCTGAAACATTTGTAGAAAAAAAAGGTAATTTGAGACCAAGGAGGGACAAAAAAATCTAAGGGAGAAATGAGAGAGAACTTCCAATGACTCAAACCCACCGATCAGCTACGTCGTTTGAGTTGAATTGTACCCATGACTATGGAATGGGGGCTAGTAATAGATGGTAACAGAGACAGAAACAGAGAAACAGAGTGGAGAGACCATGATAGATAGATAGATAGATAGAGAGACAGACAGAGAGAACGGTGTAAGGGAAGGGTGGCAAGAAAAAAAGAAAAAAGAAAGAAAGAGAGAGAGAGAGAGAGAGAGAGAGAGAGAGAGAGATGAAGAGTGTAATATAGTTATCACTAATTATAAAGAAAAAACAACCCAATCAAACATTTGAAATAAAGAAATACCTCCTACGCATTAAAAAAATATGAAAAGATACTGAAAGATATTAGTTAAAAAATGTAATGTCCAATGATCATCCAAAAAACTAAGACAGATAGGATTTAAAAGAAGAAAGTGGAAAAAAAAGAGAGAGAGAGAGAGAGAGAGAGGGAGAGTGTAATATAGTTTATAACTAATTACAAATAAAAAAAACAACCCAATCAAACAGTTCAC
The DNA here is from genome assembly GCA_003991915.1 of Elysia chlorotica. NCBI lineage: Eukaryota > Metazoa > Mollusca > Gastropoda > Plakobranchidae > Elysia > Elysia chlorotica. The sequence continues at coordinate 292,873 of RQTK01000248.1, forward strand.
AATAAAGAAATACCTCATACGCATTGAAAATATGAAAATGTACCGAAAGATATTAGTTGAAAATTGTAATGTCCGATGGTCATCCAACAAACTAAGACAGCTAGAAAATAAAAGAAGAAAGTGGAAACAAAAAAAGGAATTTAATCAATAGCAGAATGGTGGATAAAATTAATGACGGGAAACGCAGGAAGGGTTTAACAAAATATACAGATTAGGTGGTTGGGGTGAAAGCAGCTAGCGTATAACAGGGCATGTAAAGATAGAGAGATAGATAGATGGATAAATAGATAGACAAATAGATAGATATGTCGATAAATGGATACATTGATAATGAGATAGAGAGAGGAATAGAGAGAAAGAAAGAGAAAAGAGAGAAAAAAAGAGAGGGAAAGAGACAGACAGACAGAAAACGAAGGGGCGATAGTTTGCTAGAGAAAGATAAGCTAAAGTACGTTGACAAATTAATACCCTGCTGTTTAAAAAGTATTGACGCAAGATAAACGCACGAATAATTTAAAAAAAATAGAAAGGGTAGCACTTCAAAGTTATGTAAACTAGTGCTGAATGTAAACGGTTTTTGGCAAGTTATGTTTGTATGTTTTATATTGAGGTACGTCTCTTGAGATTGAAAGAATCTTATCTCAATGAGCAAGAAAATGTGTAGAAAGAGCTGTTGACAGGTCGGTTCCAGCCTTGCCGGCGGGAATATTGCTGTTTTTCTTCCAATAGTTTGGTACTGACAGCTTACACTCCTAGGGCTGATAGGTACAAAGAGGAGCTTTTTGTCGCCCAACTTACCCTATACCATATATTTAGATGCTTGAGTCGGGTGTCTTAAAGCATTTCCTCTTTGCACTTAATACACTAACTCTAACTCTACAACCAAGGCATGCAAACACCGCGCGGTGAATACTACTTATTTGAGATGCCATATTTTCGCAAGGCACAATATACATTGTACTTCTTTTCTTTAAGGGTATCAATAAAATCGATATGACTAAGCCAATAGCTGCAACACTATAAGGTGTTTAAAATGGGTGCAGTTTTTTATTATTCATATGCCTCTGCACTAATTCCATCTAGCAGCACAATCTAATATGAAAAAAAAAAAAATCGACATTTTATGGATAAACGAACTATGAGTCACTTAAACAGAAGGCAAATGACATAGTTTCACGAACTTTACTGATCCTCTCAAAAAGGCATTAATGTATTCAGTCATTAACATCACTTTATCAGATTACAGTAATGTAGCTATGTTATGCTCCACTTAAATAGATTGTTTAAACCCACACCGCTTCTTATAGGTGATAATGGACTCATTGAGTAAGCTATTATATTATTCACATTATTTTAAATCTTCCTCTAGTCCTAGCATGGATTAACTTGTACGACCCTCATACAATGTATCTCATCTTCCCTAGAGAAGAAATCAAATAGATATAAACATTGATTTGACTTTGCGATACTCCTGCATGCAGTGATACATTTTATGCGCCAGGTGTGAAAGATAATTAATATGTTACTCATGATGAAGCAAGGACACTTTAACCGAGTTTTAGACCATGCAATCCAAACCAAATTACAGTTATAACAGCACATACCTTGTTATAGTATGAGTGAGCAATACTGCTACGTGACATACCATCTAAGCATATGAGCTATCCGTTAGGTTTTACAAATTTAAAACAATGTTATCATTAGTTTTCCTCGAGTGTTTGTAGAATTGGAAAAATATGTACATTATAATAATTATGTTTCATTTTGCAGTTTGCATTCTAAAATATGGAAAAAAGCATCTCTTAGCTCCATTGCCAGATACACTATTCTCCCCCGAACAGCGCCCTGAGGTATCCAATGAAGACCGTCGCATTTTTTCCTTAATCGAAAGTAGACTTTGTTTGATCTCAAAAGGAAGTATAACGATTGGTGATATCATGCATTGTCGCCTTTCATTATAGAAAACAATTACTTCCCCACAACTAATCATTATTTAGAAATAGTAAATGGTACATTTGATGCCAAACAGTCCATCAAAATGTATAACAAGAGAGTACAAGATTATGTATTATATGTCGTAGATTCCAAAAACAAAAATCGTGCTAAAGAGATAAGAAAACTAGACAAGTTTTAGCAACCCACATTGTCGTCTCTCTGGAAGTCCTAGAACGTATGTAATCAAATTTTATATTTTATTAGTTTTATATCTTCTAGATTTATCAAAGAGTCATATCAGTGCACAGGACGAATCTATATCTACCAATAAGAATTCAAACAGAGATCCTGCTCGACAAAAAAGCAAAACATTACCGACTGAGCTAACTGGCGCCCTCAACTCAAACCTTCCACGTCTACGCCCCAAAAAGTGGATTTGTAGTCTTTTTCTCACACGTTTTGTCCTAGGTTTATACTTTATTTATGCCTCCTTTAGTTAATAGCCCTGCCAAGTGGATGTTGACCGAAAATAATGTTAATAAAAACCAACAAATTAGCTCCAGTGTCACCACGCCAATCTCAAATCCCTCCAGGTCTTTCTGAATGACTAGATGACTGGATCATCCGAGGCATCCCCTTGTTCTATCAGACCAAGTCTGGCCCAGTAGAGACTACATTGTAGTGAGTTACTGCCTAATACAATTATACTTGCTGGCAGTCCCTGGGACCAATCGGGACCATTCCTCGGGCAGCACTTAGCCCCTCACCAGGCAAGCTAATGTAGGTCTCCGCACGCCTGATTGCCACTCCCCACATATATTTCCTCTCTGAAGTATAGGCATTACGGCACTTTGTAGTGACATCTATTGTCTCTGGTTGTATTCTAGCAGCTCTCTTCATGATTCAACATAGCAAAGAAAGCTACAAGATTCAAAAATATAATGGGAAACTTAGCTTTTAAAGTGGTATCAACAAAAAAAACACAAAAAAAACCAAAAAAAAACAACATAATTTTATATGGACCAACGCCAAACCTCACTTTGAATAAAGACTAACATTTTAGGCGTTCAGGTTAGAAGAATTCTACTATTATTTTTACATATATTTTCCTAGCTTGAATTGTGTAGATGGAACAAAGTGAGTATGTCCGTCAAGTTATGTCCGCCAAGTTTTTATATTATTGAGATTATGATTAAAAATAGAGAGAGAGTGGCCTAAACAAAAATATAATTTTGTCGCATAATGTAAAATGTAAGGATATAATATCTGGAGTACAGTTAGATAGACAATAAAACAGGGAGAGAGATGGAGAGATACAGAGAGTGATGGGGAGAGAGAAACAGATAAAGAGAGGAATGAGAAAAGAAAAGAAACAAAAAAGGAGAGAGAAAGAGAGAGAGAGAGAGAGAGAGAGAGAGAGAGAGCGAGAGAGAGAGAGCGGGAGAGAGAGGGAGAGATGGGGAGAGAGAAACAGATAAAGAGAGAATTGAGAAAAGAAAAGAAAAAAAGAGAGACATACGGAAATAGAGAGAGCGAGAGAGGCAGAACGAGAGAGAGAGAGAACGATAGAGAGAGAGAACGAGAGAGAGCGATAGAGAGAGAACAAGGGAGAGAGGCGTAAATAGCGTTTCCCCCATATGTTGCTAGACGGGATCTTCACGAATTCAAACCGAGATCGGTGCTGCACATCAATAAACCTTGTGATTCAATTTGTCACCAAAGACGAGCATCAATTACTTCACTAATCTCATTACACATCAAACCCAATAAAAAGTTATAATGATGAAACATCTTCGATTGCTGGAATTGTGGAAACCATGCATCGATAAACTTTGAAGCTAGGAGCCCTATGTTCTCATTTCTACTTTCTCTCACTCTCGCTCACTCCAAGGTTTGGTAATTCCAAGTGTGTCAACTCGCCTCGTCTCCCCCCACAAAACTCTGGTGCACACATAAATCTTTCAAGGGGGGAGATGGTGTTTCGTTGGGTCAGAAGGTTCAATTTTCTAACGGCCCAAAATCAATTTCGTTAGTCTCACCCTTTCTGCATAAACTACTTTTACAACACAAACCGCCGTGGGTGTGTGTCTAGAGAAGCGACAAGCATTGTAAACTCACTTTGTTTTATATTCTGTCAACAGATTTTAAAACACACTTATGTAGTAAAATATATTTGAAAAACAAATCTCAAAATGTAAGAAGTATAGTATTGAAAAATAACAATATTCGGGATTAAATCATCCTTATTATAAAATTTCACTTGTGAATTAAGTGCTTATATACGAACGCACAAGAAACATAATATAAAATAAGCTACACAGCGATAAAGAAAAGTAAAGAAAAAAGGGTAACTTTACATTATCAAAATAATGTTGCTGTATAACAATGGAAGCGGTATTCATAATTTACTATTCTCCATTTCACAAAACATATATAATCAAAATAATAATGATAATCATCATCATCAACAGCATCATCATCATCATCATCATCATCATCATCATCATCATCATCATCATCATCATCATCATCATCATCATCATCATCATGAACACTTTCGTCTTTATCTTGGTTACAAAATTTCATCATGCTAATCATTACTCACCCTTATTCCTTCTCTACCTTTTGCTTTCTTTCCTTTATTGTCTTCATTGCACATCAATATATCACTAATACGAGGTAGATGCGTTATTATTACTGGATGCGCAAACGATCATAGGAACAAATACCCATCATCTATTCGGTGTATATGATTCACTGACGTTGATTTCCTTGTAATCAGCTAGATCATGTAACTTCACACTATCTCACCAATTTACAGAGAAGGGTAATTCAATACCAACGCGTGTTGTTCTGTTGTTTTTGCGCCCAAAGGCTAAAAAGTTTGCTGAATAACAACAAAGTTTTACAGTGTTTGCGTGTGGAATATTAGGTCACCATTGGTGCATGCTTTAATGCATGAATGTTTCGTTACAAGAAAGGAATCATGGAGAGGGAAATTTTAAGGATAATGAATATGTGCATTATCTCTACACCACAATTTTCGATCAACAACTCACCTATAAAAGTTGTTATGATCTGTCCTATGATAAGTGTATTTATCACATGTTTTTATAATTATATTTGTGAGCGTTTGAGCAAAAGCGATTAGTTTTTCTAACCTAGAGTTGTAAGTACAACGTCGATGTATCTTACAATTCGCCGCAACTTTCTTTTTTACATAATACGAATCGCAAGCTTACAACAACGTTGCATT
>RQTK01000248.1:298093-300593 GCA_003991915.1 Elysia chlorotica
CAACAACAAAAAAACAAAAACAAAACAAAAAACAACAAAAAACAACAAAAAAACAACAACAAAAAACAACAATAAAGCAAAACCAAACACAAAAGAAAAACAACAACAACAACAACAACAACAAATAAGCAAAAACAAATATTAAACCTCTGTAGTGGCCTGAAATACTAGCTGTTGAGATGCAAGATCCAAAAGAAACGTAAGATTTTACACAATATGAACTGCAAGTTCACTAAGAATTTAAACTGAGCTCCGAGCCCAGACCGAATGGTCTCACCAGATCCAGGAGTGTCTCCTCCTCTCCCCCGGCGTCCTCTCGGCTCCAGGTACGGCCAGTGATATCATGGTGACGTCCCCAGGTACCTGCGCAGGCCACCCAGCCAATGGAATCTCGGCTTAAACCTGCTTAAATCACTGCAACAGTTTCTTCTCTTTTTTTCTCTTTGCTGGGCTTTATAAATCCAACCGAAGCGAATGAGTACGTGTATTACATAAAATTTAATTCCTCTGTTTCAGAAATCCAGGAATTTTTACGGCACATATAGAAACAGTATGTTGTATCTGCAACTGGTTCTTTTAAAAGCACAGTTTGAGCGTGTTTTACTATTACGTGTGCGTTTCAGTTCTCCATAATATTAATTTTATTTTCGTGGCTGGAACTGTATATTTTCACGTAGTGTACATTATTAGCGTTGTGCATGCGTTGCCAGATTTACGTCGCACACTCACAGTAACCATATAAACAGTATGAAAGTTAGTTTTGTCACTTTCGTTTAATCAAGAATATTTGTTTTTGAACTTAAAAGACAAGAGGTTAAGACACACGTCTTGTTATAAAACACTGCAATAGAAAAAAAACATTGACAAGATATATCTCCCTAATAAATCAATTTGTGCTACATGATGGAAGCTTTTACATAGAAATCACAGTGGCAGCAGAAGCACTCCAAAAGGCATCTACGAATGATTCTATGTTAACTCACATAACCGCTAACTTAGATAGGCACGAGCTCTGAATCTAGGTGTGATCTACATTAAACTTTATCTGCGACCATGGATACAAACAGTGTACGCTGTGATCCATACGAGTCTATAATTATCTTGTAACGACCAGGCCTAATTTACCTCCCACCTGTTGCTTAAGTAATTTTGTACTGGTCTTGTTTTACAGTTTCGGAGTTACCATGGCAGTTAACCTTTCACGTTTACTCTTTTCTGACAGGCAGCCCAACTGTCCTTATCATACCTGGTCGCTTATCCTGTGCCCGCACCCGCTCTGTTGTGCTGCACCTTGTTTTATGTTTATGCAAAGAAATATGCTTCCTATTAGATTATCTTTTACAAACGTTGTAATAGATAGTGATAATTATAACCTGCAGTGACTGCTACCTCATATATGAACAAATACGTTTCGCAACCACAACCACCCCCGACCCCTCAAAACAGCGAATCGAAATGCGAATGGGTGGATTTTGAAGAAAAGACTTTAACACAAGAAGCGTGTTTAGTAAGTTTTTTTTCTGTACCAAGTTATTATTAACAATTTTACGTCCCGCAGGTTTTTTCAAGAATCCTACAAGTAAACAGGGACACCGACTGAGGTTTGATCATTTGCGCCCAGTACCGTGTCACTCCAGAGCGCTAGCAGTTGATCTATCGGTTCTCCACTTTGTATGGAATTACATCTCACAGTGCGATAGTTCTAGATGAGTCACAGTGGAGCAAGTAATCGTGAGAAAAAAATGAGTATGTTGGATCGCTAACTAAAATAAAATATGCTCCGGATTAAAAAAAAAAGTATTTTAATAAAATGAAAAGCGGAAATTTCTACTTACTCCATGACAACTATCGTGTGATAAAGTTTTCTAACTTACAGATTATTTTAAAGCACAACACCTTTCTTAGCCTTTTTTCTATTGCATCTATATAATTTTGACTATACTGATACTGGATGGCCAGCACATATATTTAATAATTCTACACTCCAATGAATGACAACTTTATATCCTATTAAACTTTATATATAGAAACACAGAGCGTCTTCAGGCAAATATTTCGAGTTGATCAAGCAAACCACTACAGTAGGTAAATAACTGATAAGTAAACAGATAACTGATTTAAAACGTTTTACGAATCCCCACATTACAGTCAATCAAGCTGTTTATTGATTTGTGTCTATACCCAAGTCCGCTTAGAAAACCAACGTTCAGACGCAAACAAATTTGCAATATGGTCTTGGTATTGTTAAAAATGGTTTATTATTATTTGAATGTTATATTTCACGCTAGCATAGTCTGTGCTGTGTAGGAATACCACTATAATTTATGCAATCATTGACGTCATCACGCGTACCACATGAGCCTAGTTTATGATTATTTGATAACTGATAAATAAGGTAATTGCATTCACTTAAGTGAGAGTCACCCATGGTAAGTTGAATGTGAGCAGGGATTAAACAAAATGGAAAAAAAAAGTCTAAGTCTAAGCCAAATTCGCTAGG
>RQTK01000248.1:303093-316110 GCA_003991915.1 Elysia chlorotica
CATACTTTCTATTCGATTCATCCCTATCTGTCGAATATTAAATAGTGCCATGTTTTCCTGATTTACTATTATAGGATGTCTCGCAACTTCCATCATTTTTCAACAAAAAACTTCGAAAGAACGGGAACAAATCGCCAGTAATAACTCCATACACGCCCTAAGTATGGTTCTGTGTCCATTTCTTTTACTCAAATCCTTTTTAATGTCCGAACTGATTTCCCCTTGTTGAGATGAGATAACCCAGGAGATGCTGGGCTATGTCTTCTTCTTCTTCTTCTTCTTCTTCTTCTTCTTCTGGTTTCCCTTTACGCCGGGCCCGCGTCTGCTTCATTCTGGTATCTATGATCTATGACCCGGTGATCTTGGCGTTTTGGCGTCCCATTCAACAGAATTGCCGGAGAGCATGCAATCTGGATTCGAGATCGAACTTCCTATCCTATCACACGGCACAGAATGGAAACACAGACGCTGGTCGCGGCTTGAAGGAGAGTGTTAAAAAAAGAGAAAACGTAGAGAATGGAAGCGATTCAACGGGTAACAAATTACCATCGCCTGTGCGACTGGAAGGGTCAGTGGGGGATTTCCGCTGAAAGAGTCGGTTCCCAGATCTATTAGTCTCCCTTCGTCTGACGCTACGTCCGGTCTCTGTCTCACGATGTGTTTGTTACTTGACGTTGGAAATAAACATAAAAGAAGGAGACGAACAAGAAGTAAAAAAAGAGAAAATTATCGAGTCGTGCCAAGATTTACTAAGTTTCTGATTTCTTTTATAAGAGAGATTCAATTTGTTTAAAAGAAAATACCAGCGCCGATAAAGGTAGTTTAAAACGATCCCATGATGATGATGATGATGACGATGATGATGATTATGATGATGATGGTGATTATGATGGTGGTGATGATGGTGATGATGATGGTAACGATAATAATGATGATGTTGATAACGATAATAATGATGATGATGATGATGATGATGATGATGATGATGATGATGATGATGATGATGATGATGATGATGATGATGATGATGATGATGATGATGATGATGACGAAAATGACACCTCTAAATCAATAAACGGATATAATAAATAAAAGACAGCAATGTTGGCTCGCCGTGTGAGGCTACGTGTTATTTTCAGGAGTTTATCCATAACAGATTTTCCGCGGGCATAAAAAATGTAGAGATACCCTTTTAAAACAATTTCAAATGTGTCACCTGAATGACTAAACGGTAAATAGCAAGCTCTGTTGTCAGCAGCCCTGGTTCCAACACAGAAAATTCCTATTCAATTGTCTGGCATTCTGTTTGCTATCACGCAAGCGTTGGGTCATATTGATCAAAGAATAGTGGACTCCAGAACTATTGTGTGCAGGTGAAATTATTTTAGTTTGCGGCCTGGAGAATGGAAAATACATTAGCTGTGCGCCTCTCACTCTTCTCCTTTGCAGTGTGAACAATTAGAGCCTAGGCCTACTTTAAGAATGCATTTGTTAATGGGTTTTTAATTGTGAATAATGCATTTAAATCAAGGTAATTAGTCATATACGGGCCATAATGGCTTCAATGTTAAATCAATACTTTCATAAATGTGGAATATAACCGTATCGGATAAAACACAAGTCTGATCCAATGTATGCGGGTAGAGGCGGTCGTTAATAATGCTGAATAAATAGATCTACATTTAAGTATTGCTTAACATTGGCGCAATGCCCTAAGCCTAACTTTAGTCCATCCTTTTACGGGTGAGATCAAAGGAATAAGCAAGACGACTATAATTATTTTAGCACTTGCAACATTATGCCTTAGGTCTAAAGTGCGACATGCAAAATTACATTCTTTTAACGTGTTGATGGTATTGCTTGAAATCAGAAACATATGAAACGGTGACAGCCCGCAGTGACTTACATTGGATATCTAGTCACCAGACTGTAACATAGAGTTAAATATTGGTATCAACATAATACTGTTTATGTCTGTAGGTAACCATGCTTAAAGCTGCAAAGTGCTTATTCGTTGATATCTATGCCCTTGTTATATAATAGTGCAGCAATTTGAGCTGATGGCTGTCTAGAAATTTTTGCTACAAAATTAATACATTAATTGAGCAAACCGAATATATTAACACCATTAAAGGTCGGTGTAGAGTTATAACGACATGTTATACTTCTCTCTTTGATATTGTTTGTATAATTGCGAGGGCAAGTAATTTAAGCAAAACTTGTTGACGCTTTTCAATAAAAAAAAAAAGTCATTGTAACCTTTAACAAGAAAAGAGATCCAAAATTATCCTATCGCCAAGCGAAGTTCTGAGTTAAGTGAATTGCATATGGCTGGATATACGTGTTTGTTTGTTTTTTGGGGTTTTTTTTTTTTTGGGGGGGGGGGTGGGTACTTCGTTCCCCTTTTCTCTAGCAGTGAACAAACAAATTAATCTATTTAAAATGTAATATTTTACCTTTGATCTATTAATCACGGTACTGTTTTTGGTTTGCTCATCAGGCAAAAGATCATTTTGTCGTATTTGAAAAAAAATCAGCTACGATTGTCTTTGATAAGAGCCATACCGAAACAAATATGTATCAGAAACCAAGGCGTTAGAGAGTAGTTTTTTTAACTTTGCGGCTATGTTCTATACATGGCTTGATAGTTAGAATTATGTTTGTTTAATATGAATTTATTCTAAAAAAATCATTCGCAACTCTCCTCCAGTCAAAATATTTGTAATAAATGATGTTAAGTGAATTTATAATTATATATTTCTATTTAACAGGTGTTTGATTGATGTAACATGATCGAATTATGTTATGGTAGTAAATGTATGTTAACGAGAGACGGTTTTCACATACATGTATCAACATAATTGTACATATGCTCCGACTTTACAAAAAGATATTTAAATTCAATGTTGTTTTTTTTAATTTTTGTTATCTGAGGAGAGGAAAATATTTTTTTTAAACTAAATCCTTTTAAAATAAATATGCCATAGCCTATGAGCATTGCTGCCTGGGAACACACCCTAACGGTCACGTTATACAACCTGAATAATAAAAATTAGAATAACTACCATGGTGCTCCACTGGGCTGTGTTTTAGATGACCATTATATCTTTTGACAATGCCTCAGGGCAGGCAACTGCCTGCCATAGATCAAACGGGTTATGAATCGTATATAATTTGAGTTTTATGATACATCAAAGACTACAATTCCGGTATCCCCTGTCTATGGAAGCCGATTTCCTTCTTCACCAAGGGAAGAAGCGGCCAAAGGCGGGAAGGTGGAAAAATCAAGAGGCTGGGCGGCTCGAGGCTAGACGTTAAAATACATACATAAAAAAACCCTGAAATCAATAAGAGCCGGTTCGATCGTCAGTCCGAAATGGTGATAGTGCATTATATATGACGTGTGGGCCAGGTCTGGTCTGAGCACGTCCAAGGTACGTCACTGGCACGTCCCATGTCGAGAGGGCAATGGGAGACAGTCAGACAGGTAGCTATGTGGCAACGAGGTGGGGAGGGCAATGGGAGACAGGTAGCTAGGTGGTTACCAGGTGGGGAGGGGGGGCTGAGGGGATTAGAGCCCTGTAGAGCCCCTGCGTGCCATCACGTCAGGCCGACCCTCACACAGAATCAGGAGCCCACTCACCTGGCATTCACTGACACTCACTGACACTCACGGACACTCGCCGCTCTTAACACTTCAACAGCCGACATAAAAAATCTCCATTCCTAGTTTTATCTTGTCTTTTTTTTCTGTTCTCATCCCTGATATCAAACCTGTGTGTTACATTGTCATTTCTTTTTTTTCCCTTTTAATTATCTCTGTCTCTGTTGTCTGTTTGTGCGTCGTTTTGGTTGTCCGTCTGTATGTCTCTCTGTATGTTTGTCTGTTTGTCTAACTGTTTCTCTCTATCTCTCTCTCGCTCAATCTATTTAGCTCTCCGTCTACCCCTCCTTTCTCTCTTTGGCTCTCTCGCCCAGCTTAAATTGTTCTAGATAATTATATTGCAAGATCGTTACTCGTAAACAAAAGTAAGTAGTTCGAAAAGAGACCCTTCACTATTTCAAATGGAAACTATACACTAAGATCATGATCAGAGCAAGATCGTTACTCGTTACTCGTAAACAAAAGTAAGTAGTTCGAAAAGAGACCCTTTACTATTTCAAATGGAAACTATACACTAAGATCATAACTTTTTTAAGGTTTTAAAAGACTTAATATTCAAAGATGAGGTTTATCTTTGAAAAACACAATACCCACAATAATTAATTTGAATTGATGACATTCAGTTTTTATAAAAAGCTTTTGATCGAGTGCAAGGGAACGATCATTGATATTTATAAAAGTTTTAATTAATAACACATTTTTTTAATTCCTAAAGAAAAAACTATGACAGTTAACTCAAAATATTATATGTATACTCTTATTATACTCCACCATGTCATAATTTATATTACTGCATTTTGTCAATATTTTTCATAACAGCATATTTTCATTGGCCACTTATTTTCCCGACCATCTTTTCATACAAGACGCCCAAGGCAGAACATGCTCCCCTTTACTGCATATGTTAAAAAATATGAGTTTATAAAGGCGACCCAGACCGTGTTATGTATGTACAATCGAGAGTAATTTATATTAAATATCGACAGCTACTTTCTTTGATGTAAAAAGCGTAACAAAGGGAATAAAGTAACATTTTATTATTTTTCTAGATACTTATCATAACATAAACTATTGATGAATTAGAAGCCATAAAATAGGACTTATTAACAATGGAAAAGAAATGTCTTGATTTATTATACTTGTATAAACTTATCATATTGTCAACCACCTTTCTATAGAAGTTACAGCCTGGCTGGTGACATATCGCTGATCGAAGTGAGCTATGGGGTTTTCTAATGGGGCGACCATCTGTTGTTTTCGTTTCCGATAAGCCATAAAGAACAGGACATTGGATATCCCTGCCGCGATTTGCTAGTGTTGCCGATTCGATAGTCATTCAAACGCAGCCAGCGAAGTTATCCTTCTTTTGAAAGTATCTGAGCAAAGCTTAAAGAGAGGTCGCCAGATTTTAAGTACAATTTGATTCATGAAGAACAATAAACGCATATACTTCACAGGATGCACGAGAACTGTTTTGTGACTGAAAGAATATTATATCAAAGAGAAGTAAACAGAAAATAAAGTTTCATTTTTGTGAGTACAGATCAAATTTTAAAAAAGTATAGGCCTACAAAACCATCTCCTTCATTTGTATTTTATTCGAATGTTCGATGACATGGTTATTTCAATTATTTTATTGCAATATTGTTTTAAGTAGCTGTTTTTATGTTCTGTCCTTGGCTCAGTAGTACCCCAAAATAGTTTGAAAGGTTGATATTAAGTTCAGGTCAATTCATCATAATCTACAGGGAAGCTGTTTGCTCAATATAGAAACGCACTTGAGACTAGTTCGTCTCAGTGTATACACTTGATAGTCCTCGAGACTGCAATTTATTATGATTTGTTTTAGAGTTGGCGCTCAGGAATAAAATCAGCAGACATGTTTAAGGGGTTATGGGTATACGACTATTTTACATAACACGGGTATTTAATCCGTTTGTAAAAAGAACTACCTTATTGAGAATATTTTTGTCCTGATTTCAAAACTTTATTTATACTAGTTATTGTGTAGCAGTTTTGTTATGGCATTTACCTGTTAGTAATTGTTTTTGTGCTTGTGAATTCTTTAAGCATCCATACATTGTTTTGATACATAATTACCCACTTGGTAATTTTGATGTTTTATGTCAAAATTAGAATTTAGATTTTATGAATAACAATTACTAGTGCATTGAAGTTTGTTCTTGAGAATGAACCTACTATAAACAATGATATATATAGAGTTGTTGTTTTTTACAGAAACGAATTCACTATGCAAAAAATCAATATCAGCTAATTTGAAATATTTATCTTATTATGTTAGAGTATCTTTTCAGCATTATAACTTATTTTCATTTGGGATGATAACTGTTATATTGCTGTTAGAACGTTACTTTTTTTTAACAGACTTAACTTCCGACACTAATTAAAATGGTATTGCGTGCAAAATGTCACAATTACAATGTCCTACAGAAAAAAATCAATTCAAGCTAAATCTGCTTTCAACAAAAAATTGTGTGGTGAAGCTGGTACACTTGCACTAGCTGCACCTAACTAGCAGTGGTCTCACTGGCGTGGATTCACTTTCAGGAGGTTAAAAAAACGACAAACATATATAACACAGTTATTAACCTGTATCTCTTGCGTGTGGTGTGATTTTTGGTTGATAGCTTTGAAAAATTTTTTCGCTTTAGAAACCCATTGAAATCCCCGATGACCCCCTGGCTGGAAGCGAAGTATAAAAGTTTCGCTCTGTAGTTTAATACAACGCAATAGTGGAAATAAAATAATGTTGTAAAGATCGAGGCTTTCGATTAAATCAAGGCAAACATGTGTTAAAATCCAGGGCCCAAAAAACATAAGGGAAGCGGCGCGAGGGAATAAATCAATACGTTGTCAGTTTTGAACGGCCCAGCTCATAAAGCATGGCAGGTTTGGCTCGCAGGACAGCCCCATTTACTTTCCAATACAATTATGCAAAGCAGGGCGAGAGTGGATAGACAGGAGAGAGAGAGGGACACACACACACCGAGAGAGAGAGAGAGAGAGAGAGAGAGAGAGAGAGAGAGAGAGAGAGAGAGAGAGAGAGAGAGAGAGAGAGAAACGAGCAATGTGCAGAGGATACATGTTTTCGAGGTTTTTTATGTACGAGAAAGTGTTAAAGCCCTGGCTACAAGGGAAATCGTTCAATACATCGAGTGGAGTGAGTGCAAGTGCGAATCTACTGGAGAGAGAGGGAGAGAGAGAGAGAGAGAGAGAGAGAGAGAGAGAGAGAGAGAGAGCGTAATAAATAAAGGGAAAAGAAAAAGGCAGTTATGGCTGTCTTAAAACGTAAGAGCTATCTAGAGTTGGGTGTGCATATTCACGCAAATGCGATACAATGTTAACTACCGTATAATATTCACGCAAAATGCGACACAATGTTGACCATCGTACAAAATCCACGTCTCTATCCCAACCACAGAAGAACATTCACGAATGATCCCGAGGAGCATCTTCATGCTGCTCAGGTAAACTTTATTCATAAGGAATTTCGTCGGTAACAAACCAGATGGAAGGATAACGAGTATCTAAGCAAAAGTATTTGTCTTTATTGAGAGCTAAGAGCGTTGTTGAGAGCTTAAAGGGTCTTGATAATAATTTACACTGTTGATGAAAATCTAAATATCATAACTGTCTGCTTTTACAATAGACGAGGGTTAACAGAGAACTCAATCAGACTGACGAAGTATGGGGTTCAAATCTTAGATGTCCACCCTGACCCTGTCAGTCTACAACATTTTTAACCAGCTTAGGAGACGCAAAACTAAGACCACAAACAATAGATAATTATATTTATGAGTTTATGAGTTATCGGATTTCCCACATAAATCTATATACTTGAGTGCATAACAGACTATCAAAAGAAAGGTGATGAACAACAGTAATACACTTTGAAACTGTGGACCCACACACATTCGATAGAAGTTATTGGTGCTGATTGGATCAAATGGTGACATTTGCCTTCTCGTTTTGATTTCATCACAATTGGTCGGAAGACACAAGTAGAGTCATAAACTCCAAAAATTCCGCACAATAGCGTAATCGAGAATTTGATGGGCTAAAACTCCCCTTAAAATTCCCTACAAGAAACATAAAAACACTCGTTTCGATAACGTTACTAGTGCATACAAGAATGTCATTTATGCTGCACATATATCGATCTCCTGTTTTCTAGTGCTTCTGTCGCCCTTAATATTTGTTTACTTTTTATTGCGGTGAAAGAATGGCACTCAGGGGCTTAATTGAAAACTCTCAGTGCTACAACTTGTATTGTTTTGAACACAAAGCTTGTCGAGCGATCAGCGCCACAAAGGGGGATACGACAGGCTCGGAAAATGTCGCCCTAGGAAATGAAGTTTACTGGGCATTGTTGCAGCATTATTTTATTAGCCTGGGTCCTACAGACCTGGAATGTGATGTTGATACGGCAGACACCTGATCAATCAGTCCAGTTCTTTTCTTTACCTGCCAATAACAGGAATCCTATAATGTTGGCAGTCAGTGATATGCTAAACATTTTTTTCTTACAATACTGCGATAGAATGGTATTCTACAGGTAAATACTAAAAGCCATAAAAGTATCTGGAATATTAGCAGAAAGGTGATTAAACGAATTCCAAAAGGAGAAAAAAAGGTTTTATGAAAAAAATCAACCTAAACATTTTTAAGTTCATCATGATAACTTTTCACTGACAAATGTAATTTTTCCTATTGACGCAAGTTATAATTTCAGGTTGAAATAAGACAAAACTATCATGTCAAATTAAAAATCACAGACTGATAAATCAACATATAAAAATAGAAGCTAATGCTGTGCAGTAAATAAATCACATAACGTTTATTTTACAAAAAGATAAAAAAAAATTATTCATCTAAGATAACACCAGGACGTTAATTTCATATTTCAACGTATGCCTTTTTACTGCATTCCAACGCCGTATTTAAGGGTATGTGTATTGTTAAGATAAATGTCACATAATTTTATACATTAATATCACGACCCCATGCTATTAGATATGTAACAGGCTGCGATTAGAACGTTTATAAGCCCCATCATGAATACCCCCAGCTGAAGCTTGGGTTATAAATCAATGAAATTAATGGCTTAATGCACAGGCGAGTTTAAATATAATGGGAAAATTATAAATCTGTAAGTACGTTAAGAGATCGTAAAATGAGGATTCATCCTTAATGCAAGCCTTATTGCGTATCGATATTGATCTTAGTTTACTGTATCTTCTCAAATCGATGAAATAGTCCTCACTCAATTGCTAGATGTTCAGACACGGAAAGTTGAAAACATTACATTTTGAACAAGGGATTTATCTGTATCCATATCTTTTTTATTCTATTCCGATGTGGCTTATAACATTGTGGCTTTTTTCTATTGCATATTTTAACTTCATTACATATAAAAATGACATAATCATAAAAGTAGTTTGCAAAGAAATATGCTCATTCATATTAAATGACTTTTTAACAACATTGTCCGTGTATAAAAGTATCACGTATGAATAAAACATGTCTATATCACACTATTGTTGTTGAAATTATGTAAATAGAAACTGGTTTTCTTTAAAAAAAAAATTTTTCACACCTTTTATTTATCCGCCTAAGGGACATTTATCTGTCTCTACCTCGAAATGATACCTTTAGATCTTCACCAGAAAGAGATTTGAATATGTTTTGTGTCTCAAAATACGAAGGTCCCCCCCCGCACACTATAGGTTAAGTATGTGGATCCACATGTTCATCCCCCCCCCCCAAAAAAAAAAAAAAAAAAAAAAAAAGCAAAACAACAAACGAGGGCCTTCTTAACACTGGTGATTTCTACGACTGCTTGTGTTCTCAATATTGTATTGTTGTTTGTTAGTTTCTTAACGATCGTGGTTAGCAACGAGACTTTATTATGGGCGGGTCCCAACATTAACGTCTGGTGCTTGCACATGTTGCCTGTGAGAGAGGGTGAAAAAGAGGGAGAAAGAGAGAAGGATACGCAGAGAGAGATAGAGAGAAAGAGAGAGAGAGAGAGAGAGAGAGAGTACCAAGCCGTGACCCGATTCTTTAAAGTACTCCTACTACCAAAAAATAATACCCTCGGTAGGATATTGCTTCTATATCAGTTGAACCTTTACTGATATATATAATATAATATATTCCATCTATCTATTAATATGTCAAGCTACCAGCCTAAGTTTTTATTGCTGTGTTAAATGAGTTTGACAAATGCCGCCTCTGAAGTAAAATAACCTCCCAATAGTTTATTCTTGTATTGAGCCACATCGCACCGCAAGTTGTCAGGTACATGAGAACCAACAAATACCCTAGCACCAGGTTGATTACCTGTCTGCCTTAACAATAACAAACACGGAAGTTATTAACGTTTTTATAACGTATCTTCCTCACTAACACAGATCCTCGCAAGGTCACCGGGCCAGTGACCTAGTAATAAACACTACCTACGCCAGGATAATACTTTTAGATAAGTTGTGTTTTTAATTATGTAACATCTATCTCACTATCTCCCTATCTACCTATTTATCTATCTATCTATCTATCTATCTATCTATCTATCTATCTATCTATCTATCTATCTATCTATCTATCTATCTATCTATCTATCTATCTATCTATCTATCTATCTATCTATCTATCTATCTATCCACCTATCTAATTATCTACATATCAATACCATCGTCTGATAACTCTTTATTTCTATAATCCTATCATTGTTACTCCGACGTGTACAAATCAGCTGCCCAAAAATATCGTCTGGGGAAAGCGCACGAGAGAATTTTTTTTACTCACGCTCATTTGAACAATTCTGTATCTCACGGCTCATCAATATGTAGGTTACGACAAGTCAGAATGGGGGTAACCACGTTTTACGCTGTCGTGATGACTTATGGGAAAATTATTGGATGTACCCAATCCTAAACCAAAGAAAACCTCACAAACAAGAAGGGAAACCTTATATGTAATTAATATATTTTATAGAACTTGTACATCCCCTTTAAATCTACAAAACGCGTACATTTTTAGACAAATATTATTAAAACATTTTAACATGTGTTATTGACCTTTTTTTAAATCTTTTTTTTTTAGTATACTACTTGAAGTTTATATAAAATTAAAGATATAAATTATTGGAGCAAAACATTCAGTGCCTATAAATACTAATCAATACTTGCTATTTTTATACCTTTAATTACTTCGTTGCTTCTCTCATAAAATCATTCTCATGATTCCATTGCTAAATACTCTTTACTCCTTCTCTCTCTCTCTCTCTCTCTCTCTCTCTCTCTCTCTCTCTCTTCTCTTTCTCTCTCTCTCACACACTTTCTATCCTCTTCACTCTGTCTCTTTTTTCCTCTCACTTTACCTCTTTCTGTTAATCTATAAATTATCCGTTTCTCATTCATCTATCTGTTTATTAATATGACTACCTGTGTGTTTGTATCTTTTTTATTTCTATTTTTCATTACCCTGGATTTCACTTCGTCTGTTTGTTTTTAACTTTATTCTTATTATATTATCTTTGAAAATGGAAAAGTGGAATTTGAATCTAGATCACCCTCTTCACTTATCCTTGATTGTAATACGTGCTCTTACTTATAATATAAGAACCTCCTCATAAGATATGCAATATTTCAAATACCCAAAAATATTTACTTCATCAGTCAATATAGAATTCTAATCAATATTTCCTCAAAGTTTACCAAAAACTCCCACTTACAGAAAATAAGGTAAACAATTAGAGCAGCTATAATGGGCCCAGACCACGCGAGCTTAACCTTTACGTGTCCACACTCCTGAGAACAATGTACAGACAACAAAACTTAACCAATCAATTTCTGTGGCGCTCAGGTTCCGATAGATCTGATAATTACCACCAGAGGTAAGAAGTATAATGGTGCTCTAAGTTTAAAACCCTGGCAAAAGTTATATGTAAGCATTAAACTACCCTTAGTAAGCAGTATAAGCTTATAACAAGCTTGTAGTTATAACCCTACAAAAGTGTAATGAGGCAAGTGTGACGTAGGAATTCACAAAGACAAAACAAAAAGTAATGCCCCAAGTGTCACCCTAGAGTTCTATCTCCGACTAGGATACTTTAAACCAGTAGATTGCTGATGCAACGTCTGCAGTCTAAGCTTAAAGCACCATTGCACTTATTGCCCTAGACCAAGCTAAAAAAAAAAAGAGGGGGGGGGGGACCCTTAGGGTTACAACTGCGGTTCAGAACAATTTGTGACAGCAAACTGCCAGTAAACTCTTAGTTGGCAGTTTAAGCTTATAGCTGGCATGGTGCATATTACTATAGAACACTGTGTAATGAGGTGTGACGAACAAATTCAAACAGCTAAACAAAAAAAAAAAAAGACGCACCTAGTGTTGCTTTGAATTTAGAACCCCACGAAGAGTACTTTTAAGCAATGAACTACTGGCATGACCTTAGTCTTAGATCTGGAATGTATATTATGTATTTTCCCACAGTAATTACAAGTAGGCTTTTAAGGGGAAAAGGCCATGGAATGATTGCAATTTGTGGGATTTGAACCATATCCTTGTAGAAGCATTGGCATCGAATCGCATTGCCACTCAAAGAGACCATGTTTTAAACCACTAGGCGACTACGTTCTCTCAGCCTGCAGTCTAAGCGTAAAGGAACATTGTACTTGCTACCTTAGAAAAGTGTGTAATGAGGGGTGACGTAGGTATTCACAAAGCAAAAAAAAAGGAAAAGTTGACGCCTCTAGTGTGGCACCCATTAGCAGCGCTAAAACCGCAACCAAGCTTGGCAGGGGGTCATCCCTTCTCCCACCACACGGGAACTGGGCCGGCCCAGACGCTAACGGTTCAACTATGACGTCAGAGCCTTTGCCCCGTTGCCGGCGCTTAATCCTTTCTCCCCCTGTTTGGATGTATCGATCTATCAAACAAAAGGAGTTTACAATAGGGGATGGAGGAGAAAAAACAACAGAAGCAGATCTATAATAATTATTGTGAAACGCAACAAAGTTTGCAATGACGTTTCGTTACAATCCTATCACAATTAAATCGCCATCCTCTACGTCATCCTCTTCCAGGCTCAATACAATTTTTATTAAGTTCACAGCAGGGGCAGTCGATAAGTTATTAAGAACATTGCTATCCTGGATATTATTTCATGTAAAAATTCATTACACGTCGGAGATTCTACTGATTGAACTTCCGTGGCTTATGATCATGCGGACCGACCTCTCTGTCTCTGTCTTTCTCACTCTCTCTTTCTCTTTCTCTTTCTACCTTTATCCCTCTGTCTATATACACATTCGCCAACATATCTATCT
>RQTK01000248.1:316251-340613 GCA_003991915.1 Elysia chlorotica
TCTATCTATCTATCTATCTATCTATCTATCTATCTATCTATCTATCTATCTATCTATCTATCTATCTATCTATCTATCTATCTATCTATCTATCTATCTATCTATCTATCTATCTATCTATCTATCTATCTACCTGTCTCTCTCTGTCTCTCTGTCTATATTTATAATTCCTTACCCGCCCTACCTCACACTTTCTACTTTCCTCTGCTCCCAATCTCTATATCTGTATGTGTTTTCTATCACACCAAGCCAAATCTCTAAAATCATGAATATAATACGGTCATGTGTTAAAAATTAACTCTAAAAAAACTAAACCACTAAGCCTTCTACTCCCTGCCTCTGTTATCAACACACTACGTAAACGAAAGTGGTCCATGAATTGACTGTTTGTTTTGTCTCCGGTTCCAGTGGAGCAAATTAGCCGTGGCACCGTTGACTTGCCCTCCGTGTCGGGGCACACGCGATCTCTGCTCAACAAGACAAGCATTATCTCTCTGTTCAAACAATACTCCGTGGGATTTCTGGGCCTGTGTCAGTCCAGGATCGCTCAGTGATCGATCAGGGCTGATCTTATCACAGAGTTCTCAACGGTTCAAGGAAAATGATGAGTTCTAATGAAAAAAATAAAATGAAGTGATTCGTGATCCTCGCACTAATAAAAGCCGTTATGAAGATTGATATTGATTTGAAATAATAGATTTTTCTGCAATTTCAGTGACAACGTAACTTATTAAAACGAATTTTGATTGAGTTGAACGGGTTTAAAATCAGAATGGGATAAAATTGAGAAATACAATTTTAGTGACAAATCGTATAAGTAGTTTCGTCACTTCAAAAGAATACGCAATAGAAACCAACATTAGTATATTATAAATTCTGTTATAACTTGTGAAGGGATTGACGATTTTAAACGGTATACAACTAGCAATGAATTTGCCTACTCTTTGCAGAGCTGCTGTCTAAAACGATTCATTTATTTGATGCTTGATTTGCAAATCAGTCTATGTACTCCGACAGGCGTCATTAATTTTTATATTTTTTTTCAAAATGAATTCTCTAGTGTTTGTAAGATTACAACACATGGTGTTATTTTCAAAACCATGGGAGAGAGATTTTTCTCACAAACCAAAATACAAAAGGTAATGGTTATCATTTGCGACGACGGGTCCTTGGAGTAAAGTCTAGCTATCACTGTGAGCTACCAGGTAGAGCCAGGGCGGCAATACCAGTACTTCCATCTCAGACACTGATCCCTCTAATAGGGAACTAGAAGACCTAATCCGGGAACAGAACCTCGGTCGTCTATTTTGAAGCCGTGTGCTTTACCAAATGACCAAACTACGCTAGCCTTGGTGAAAAAAACTTAATGAAGCGTAATCTAGGCTCGCGTGACGGATGGCGGGGGAGAATGCGAGAAGATTGTGGCTGTGTGGAGGATGGATCGCATCAGTTGACTCTTACATGTCTCGTACATGCCGACTTAGCAGTGGGACGGGCGTCGAGCTTTGGAAATCGATAGCAATGAAGCGAAAAAAACACCTGAGAACCTACGTCAACCAAAAAAATAAAAAATAGAGAAGAGACTTCGAAAATCGAACAATAAGGGCAAGTTAAACAAGTAGTTTGTTCGATGGGCCAAAAGAAAAGAGTCGGTTTCAAGAAGGCAAAAAATGCAGATTAAATTGAAATCATAGAGTTAAATATTATTGATGGGTCATATTACAAATTTATTTTATTTGTTATACATGTTAATGGACAGGAGTGCAGGGTGAGGAGTGGATAAAGAGACAAAGGCAGGGAAAAAAAGTCAGAATCAGAGATACATAGAGACAGATAAAGAGACAAAGAGAGAGAGAGAGAGAGAGAGAGAGAGAGAGAGAGAGTGAGTGATAGAGAGAGAGAGATAAGGTATTTATAGAACGCTTGTTTGCCGCTATGATAAAAACAATAGAGAGTATTACTGACAATTTAACTTATTGCTTTTTTCTGCTGTTTAAAATAAACAGCCCTTTAAGATCAGAATAAGGTTTTAAATTGGTTAGAAAAATGCCTCTACAATTACTCGGTTCCAAGATTTACCCCGAGATTACCTCAAATTACCTTCTGTTAAATGCGGTTAAACGCTCTTTCAACTATCCCCACCCAAAATTTGTGTTGACAAAGCCAAAGCTATAAAAACAACCCATGAAGCCAAGTAACGGCAAAAGCACTTAAACTATACTTAAGTAACGCAATGACAGTTAATCAGGAATTACACTTGGTAGCTGAAACTTGGAAGAGGTTAAAGCTGCTGTAACTGTAGTGATTCCCTCCCTGTGCCCGATTGATTTGTGGATTTTGTCGATAACGATATTTTATTTATCTGCCGTTTTACTTATTTATCTTTGCCTTTGTTTCCATTTTTAAGAGACGTAATAGAAAATACAATTTCTAGACAAAAAAAAATTGATATTATTTCCTGAAATAGGAACATAATTATTAGACATACTAAAACAATTTAGTCGTCATTACTCTTGTCCCTCACTAATCTGTCTTTTTGTAAAGTTAGGACATAATATTTTGTGCCAACAAATTTTACACGGGTTTTCTCTATATTGATCAAACCCGCGTTTCATTTACTTTGGTGGTGTTAGCACGCAATGTTAGCATCAGTCATTTCTGTGTAACGTTTTCCGTTGCTCAGTGCAAGTTAGATGGAGCTGTCAGATGTCGGCGACGCACATTTTGGAGGATAAGATTTGAGACTTGTCTAAACTCACCTGCTCAATATGTTTCAAAGGAAGGACCAGAAAAAAATAAAGATATCACTTTCTCTTATCAACAATGAAATAAATATTACGAAATAATAAAATAGCATTCATCCGTTATCGTCTATAAGCAGCATTACCTTTTGCACTGTTAAAATATCACGATCTTAGAAAAGTTGCGATAAAAATTTTTTTTTAAACAGCGGGCATGATCCATAATATCATTTGGACTTTGCGTAGCCTGTTCAGTTTTGATTCAACACAACTGTTCTCTTATCATCACAATGGGTTGGAATCATGAAATTGTATAATACCACATTTTTCTACCTATTTAAAATATCCCACAGTTTCTGAAATCTTGTCGCGATAAGGGTAGAGAATGCGCTTTCTAACCGGAAGGTTATGGTTTGTTTCCCGATCATTCCGCGGAGTCTTGCCCCAACTGGTTGGCTTGGTGTCAGTACAGTGTGACTGGCCAAGTCCTGGGTATCACGCTTGAAGAATAGGGATGGGTCGTCGTATAGAATCATTTTAAAATCTAGGGAACTTGACATCAGGAGGAAGATTTAAACAATTACGACCACTTTGGATTGAGTTGGCAAGGCCTTCAGGCTACGCAAAGTTCAAATAATATCATGGTTCAGGCCCCAAATGTTGGTTTTTAATTGTGCGTTTTTTAGACCAAGAAAGTACCATTATGTTAACAAAATATATTTATAGAGCGTGAAAGATTTGATAGAGTTAATTAAAGGTTGTACATATTAAAATATTGCCAGAGAATTTTGAGATATAATATAAATATTGCCATAGTTGTTTGGCATGTTTTTTATAGTTGTTTGGCATGTTTTTACTCTTGTGCCATAGAAAACAACGACGGTAGATCTACACGAACACCTTATTTAAAACTGGGATTGTTACAAGTATCACAAAATCGGGAAGTTGCATATACGCCCTACGGATAGGGCACTGCTAGTCTTCTATTAGAAAACCTTACGGAATGAAAAACAGAAAAATTAGAAAAAAGTTACACAATACGAATCCATTATTATATCTGTTATTGTACAATTATTTATTGCTTTAAAATTTAGAACCTAAACGCCTAAACAATAAAAAAAAGAAGAAAAAAAAAACAAAGAACAAAAAAATAACAATAAAAGAAAAAAGCTGAAAGAAACGCCAAAAAAAAAAAAAACTAAAAGAAAACCAACAACAGCAACGAACACTCAACGGCTACAATTATTTGAAAACTGTTCATCAAAAATGTACAATGGGTTTAGATTGAAAGCTTACAATAGAAAGTCATACTATTGTTGTATTTATCTCGTAATCTAGAAAAAAAATATATTTCCTTCTCTGCAAAGAAACTCGTACATTTGTAAAGAGACAGAATACCACTTCAACTGGTTTTAAATTCAAGGCGAATAAAAAGAAAGAATTGCAAAATAGATTCATGAATATTAGGGATTTTGAAAATTGTTGGGCAGAGCGCTGTTACCAAGATCCCCGCCACTTAACTTATTCCAGGGTCTTTGTGAGAGACAGTCAGAGATAGGCCAGTTCGGGGAAGTGGGCTTAATATGCATTATTGATGAATATGGAGCGCTCGCGCCATTGCTCTCTCACTCTTTCATGGGGGCAAGTTATTCAGGGCCTTCCATGCCTGGCTAGAATCCGGGCGTGCATATTTTTCCCTATTTGATTTTTTGTATTTATCGTTTTCTTCATTCATTGTATCTCTGTGTACATCAAAACAAATTGCATTTTTCTCAAACATTCGACGAATGCAAAAAAATCTGAACGAAAAGCCAGTGCTTGGGGCTAAGAGAATAATAGAATATACATAGAGCAGATTTTCACAGAAGCAATCATAGTTTTTATTTGTGCAAATCTTCGTATTACTTTTTTCCCTCACATTGAATCATTTCTTTTTGCTGCCTATTTATTCTGTCTCATCTCTTTTGGATTAAAAAAATCTTTCTGGTTACCCAGTCTGACTTGTTTTCTGTGAGTTAACATTATTATTCCTATGCGTTCAATATAAACGTTCTTGTTTTCTAGTTTTTACGGGTTAAATATGCAAGTAACGCATTCAAATATGACTTAGAAAAATCAAATTCACCTCACAAAATATACCACCAAGACAATGACAACTAATTATATTATTTTCTAGGACGAGCAAATACAACGCTCCCTCCCTTTTTTCCCTTTGTCTCTACTTCTCGTTATCGATGTTTGTCAGAATCTCTCCCTTTTTTTTTATCTCTCTCCCTCTTTCTTCCCGCGCTCTCTTCCTCACTTGTTCTATCTCTCTCTCTCTCTCTCTCTCTCTCTCTCTCTCTCTCTCTCTCTCTCTCTCTCTCTCTCTCTCTTCTATCTCTCCCGATCTGTGTATGCCAATTCCACCTCCCCCTTCCATCGGTCACAGCGCTCGATGGGTTTGGACCATGGAGCTGGTGGCCAAGCGCTAGGCAATTATCTCAAGTAAATGACTTGCCCCTATGGCTCCTTGTCACTCTTTGACACAGTCATACACACGCAGTCCAGTAGAGGTCTTTCGCTAGATCGCCTGGCCGGACCAACGTGAGTCTCGGCTTCGCAAGTGGAACAACTGTTGGGACATGCGAACCATCGTTTTGTTTTTAATGTGGGCATGATACAAATTGAACAATTTGAGGGACAAAACACTACAATTTTACAAGATAAGATTGTCCATTTTCACTTTCAATATTTATTTCGGAAAATTATTTTGAAGAGTGTACACTTTTTTTTAATATTGAACTGAAAGTCAAGTATGGTTGCAGTCACAGTTATTCAAGTAGCATCATTGTTACAAAACCTTTCAAACTTTGGCTCGACATATCGAAACATCCTTTCACTTTCCATCCAAAGGTTCCGCTCGCATAACCATCTCAGCGTTTATTGACAATGCATATAGTTATCTCCACTTATTATCATCCGGTTAAGACGGGCTGAGCCCAGGAGCATCTATTCCCCTCACTCTCTCGGACCATTATTGCTGCATTCCTGCATACTTCCCGTCTACGCAAATGGCTGCTGAAGCCGATGGCACTCAGCTCTTGCCTTAAAGGATCTTTATTAGGAGTCTGGCGATCAACACGAGGAGACCTGATGACATAATTATACCTTTAGCGATCGTATTTTGTGATCATTCATTAGTCACCTAAGTCTAGTACAGCGTTATGAATAGACGCCGGTGCAGATTTCGCTTGCCTTACGTCTTCGTTTTCGCTAGGAGGGCTGGTTCGGCAAAGTCTCTAATGAGACACAGGATCTAAAGACGTTACCCTAGGAGAGAACTCCGCCGTCCAAAGGGGACTCACCCTCCACCCGCTGAGTGCGAACCGTCTCGGTGTCTCAGCAACACCAGGTTGCCATCGATCTAAACAGGCTTTAGCCTCTCGCGCCCATTGTTTGTCATTAGGCGACAAAACAAATAATCAAATGAAGGGCCGATCAATGGAATCAGGCAGGAGAAATTCGGGGAAGTTTGCTCGATTCTTGACACGTCAAATGTTGTCGTCTTCTCGATTTATTGAAAGGGCATTTTGGAAAATATTTAATGTACTTGAGTTACAACATTTTTATAGTGTTGACCGCTATCATTTGGTTTCATACATTTTGATTATCTTTAAAAAAGTTTTCGACAATAAAATGACACTGACTATTTCATTTTTTCATGTCTAGATTATAGAACCCAAGAACGAATGTAAATAATATGTCAAAACATTATACTCATCTTAGAAAAACTGAAATGAACCACAAAAGATAAATAACTCTACAAACAAGGCGAAAAATACAACCACTTCAACTTAAATTTCTAAATCCTTTAAACTATGCGCCAAAAGCCAGAACCAAAAAGGAATACAACTTTCGATAAATATAGCACCATTACCTATCCTTTGTATCTGTATACCTGTTCTTTTACCTTGATTCCATCCGACAAGCAATGTACGGAATTCATTGTTTCTAAAAATATTTTTGTGTAGCATGTTTCCCCAATGTCATATCCTTGAACATCCTTTCTGGTCCATTTTCTAAACTTTGACTTGAAACCAATAACGTTTTTGTTTAACTTTACTCTGTACACCCCTTCTCATGCTTATACTGCTCACAAGAGAATCCAGATTTCTGTATGTAGAATGTAAGAGAGTTTGACGTAAATAAAACACGCTCTATTTGCTCATGTTTTGGACGCTGGTCCCTATGAAATTATCTAGGTCTATCGTCTAAATCCACGTCTGACTGAACAGCCAAATTGATCTTTAGTTGATTCCTTTGCGTATATTATAGTCTAGGCATTGGTTAATTATAGACGACTGAGGGGTGAAAAGAAACGAAAGGTTGTTTCATTATTTTAATATCTATTAGGACATACCAAGTATGAAATTATCGGGCAATTATAGAAGCCTCGGGGGAGAAACAAAAACATGGTATTTTTTTATATTATCTTTTACCGTGGACTCAAGAAGAAGTAGGGAGAAAAAAATCGATATACTTTTTTCATAGCTATAACAATTATTAACGACTAAGGTAGAAAATACGAGCTAATAATAATTTAGGCGCCCGAGAAGAACAAAGTATAACACGCAATGAAAAAAAATTTTATTGTTACAGCCTTAGTTAGAAATAATAAAATGATGAAGGAAGGCATATTAAGGGCTTACAATAGACTATAAACAAAACAGTTTTCAGAGAGGTTGATCTTGAACATATTATTTAAAAGAAATAGGGAGAGCTGCAGCATAGAGACTATACCTATTTCAAAATAGGTTATAACCGTGGTATTAACATATAGATAGATAAAGTAATGTGTGTAACGGTAGGTAGGTAGAGAGCGACAAATAGATAGAGAGATAGACAGAGAGAGATAGAAAGAAAGAGAGAGAGAGAGAGAGAGAGAGAGAGAGAGAGAAAGAAATAGACATCGACGGGCATTACAGATTTCTTCAAAACCACAAAACTGAAAAATCCTGTATGATCTGTTAATGGGTCATTTTGTTATTTGATTGTTGTTTTATCTTAAAGCACTAATCATCTTCATGCAAACAAAAATTAAAGGTAAACTGCTTGACATGGATTCGTCTGTTTCAAGGTTCACCATCTTTTTTTCGAACTATTTGATATAAATTCACATTTTTAAATGTCTTCCTTTAAATAGTTATTTGCTGTTATCAATTATTTTTCTATTGAACGCTTTATTGTGTTGTAGGTCTCGCACTTCTAGTTCCGCTAAAATGTGAAAACATGCCAACAACAACAAGAATTTATTATACCAGTAAAGCAGAGTGGCAGGCCAATTCCCTCACAGACTATTGTTCAAGTCTTCTACCCCCGCGAGAAGAGTGGCAGGCCAATTCCCTCACAGACTTTTGTTCAAGTCTTCTACCCCCGCGAGAGGCGACGTTCAAAGTGCTCCTATGTACCATGAAAGCTAATATATGGTACCCACAGTACACTTCGATCCGATCCATCCACCCACAATCCACTCTTTCTTTTACTACCATACAATCGTGTCTGCACGTTCTATTCCCTTTCAAGTCTATTGCCTTTTCTTCCCACAGAGATAAAAGGGCTGAAATAACATTTTTCCGCCTAGAGAAATCTTTAGCTTAGTGTAACGGGGGTTTAGGCAACCCTTAGCCACTTCAATCTCACAATCGATAAACCATTCTGTGTAAATATTTAGCTCACACCAATGCAGTCCTGTCAATATTATTCCGTTTGAAATGAAAATGTGCAAATTGCTTTTACAAGATATGCCAGACCTCTAAGCTGGTAAAATGCCTATATGTTCTTATATTTCTGTATCCCTCTGTCTATAAAAAAACCTCTCTCTCATTGTCTCTCTCTCTTTCCATATAAATATATTACAAAAAAATTCCGCAGCACCGATCTTCTTCAAATTTTGCATGAATGTAGCTTTATTTTTTGTCCAGTGCACCGGCACCTTTAGAATTCATAAATGTGTACCGTTAATTTATAAAAACAAAAAAACAAGAAAAGAAACCAAACTTCGTGGTCCACTTATTATACTTAACTCTAGAACATTTTTTTTTTAAATATAAACCCACCGGAGCTCTCTTAGTGAGTTGTGGAAATGTGTTCAACAGAAAGTAGCATTTAAAGAAAATTAACACATCTATCGATTCGAATGTAAATTTATGTAAAAATATTAACTTTGTACGTCTTAAAATTCTGGTCACCCCCCTTATTTGTGAAACCTTTCTCCACATGAGATTGCAAAGGGTCTAGGTCTATCTTAACCTAGATCTAGATCGAAATAAGCAAAATCTTTTGTACTTTAATTGCCTACATAGTTACTTCAACATCTGAATGCTCCTAATGGAAAGTCTATAATATATACATTTGCATAACCATAGGCCTGAACAAATACTTTTGTAAAGACTTAATGGGTCTTCGTATCTGAAACTTTATAATCTACACACCTGGTTTCACTTCCCAGGTTTAGAATACACCCTAGGCAACCAATTTTTTTATTTTAGAGTTGGGTTTTCATCTCTGAAACTTTATAATCTACACACCTGGTTTCACTTCCCAGGTTTAGAATACATGTACGTACATTTACCGTAATTCCAGGCCTAAGCCAGTGCTTTTTACGATTTGTTTATACTCCTCCCTAACTTAATAAATATGGTTCCCATCCCCGGGACCTAGGTCTTATCTTTTTAACTTTTTGCCTAACAGCTGTCAACCTAGGTTGAGTCTATGCACACAACAGCGTTTCTGTCGAAATTCTGCCCTACACACAATGTAACTAGTGCCGTGTTTCTACCCAAAGAATGAACGTAAACGCTATGATATTTCACAATGTATTTAATCATTTTTTCTTGAGTCCTAGAAACGTCAATATAGGAGGAATTCGATCCCCTCGGGGGCTCGATTAAATAATGATTTTCTTGAAACAAATCATCCTAGATGCCTCACATATAGTGCGTGTGGCTAGGTTTTGATACAAATACTACAATTAAAAAGTGTCTATAGCAAAAATGCTCTGTGGCGATATTGCACAATGGGACTTACATAATAATAGAGTATAGGCCTATGTACACCCCCGTTCATCTCCCCTAGATATTTATGGAATGTGTTCAAAATAGAGTAGAATAAGGAACGGGGTTTCAACTAGAATTATATCATATACAATTTGCCCCTCTCTCGTATTCTCTCATTCTCTCTCTGTCTCTATCTCTGTATCTGTCCTGCTTTTTTCTCCCTCCCTCCCTCTCACTTTCTATCTCTCCTCCCTCTCCCATATTAAAATATAAACTATATCTCTAGACAAAACTGAAAAGGGTATGGAGATGTGTGTTTTAGCAAAAGTTAAAAATATATTATAATAGAGAAGAGAGGGAGGGAGAGAGAGTGAGAGAGAGAGAGAGAGGGAAGGGAGACAGAAACAGAGATACAGAGATGGAGGATATAAAGCATTATTCGGAAGAGATTTATCTTTGTGCGACAGAAGTTTCCAATTAAACTTGCAGACAATAGCTAAATGAATGCAATTAAATCGATTTATTCGGTGGTAGTTGTAGACGGAAAACAACAATTTCTGACAAGTATCTAATATCCAATAGGAAAAATTTGACAGACAAAACTCGGCCCGAATTTAACGACCTAATCATACAATCAAATAATGATTTTCAACTTCCTCTTTATTTACTTCCAGAACCTTTCGATCTTAATTAAACAGCAGAAACTATAGCTATTGCGGCAGAAGCAGCAGCAACAGTAAGAGTAGTAGTAGTAGTAGTAGTAGTAGTAGTAGTAGTAGTAGTAGTAGTAGTAGTAGTAGTAGTAGTAGTAGTAGTAGTAGTAGTAGTAGTAGTAGTAGTAGTAGTAGTAGTGGTAGTACTAGTAGTAGTAGTCGTAGTTGTATTATTATATGTGGATATTCGGATGTATAAGTAAAGTGGCCCTTAAATATAAGTTTCTAAAATAACTTTTCGTGTTACTGTGATGGGCCTACCGTCTTTGACAAGAACCATGAAAAGTAACTAAAGGCTCCGAAGGAACTTGACAATTTCTTTTAACCACTTTGATGCTGTTTATATAATGAGATGAAATTTACTTTAAAATAGTATAATATAGTTGAATATAAAATAACACGCGTATGAATTTGCGTGCAAACCTTGGTTTAATCAACACAGAATAAGTTGTGATATATTCCGTCTTGTATAATCTGAAGAGTTTTGAACGTATGAACTGCTCACCACAAAGAAAACTGATGAGAAAATATCTTTTTGTTATTCTTTTGAAATAATGCACAAAATCAGTTGCAGCACAGAGAGAAATTGTGTCAAAATTAACACTCGAACGAGAAACTTCTTTATAAAAGTAGGACTGTTACCAGTTAGTGTGGAAACAGAATTATAGCACGACAAGTGGCAGGTATGTTGCGCGTAGACCCTCACTCTCGCCCCATTATTTCCTATCACTCTCCCTCTCCCTCCCCTCCTGCCTCTCTCCCGGCCCGCAATATGGAAAGCGAAAGCGAGGGGGATCGGGAATTGTCCCAGTAGTCGAGACATGATTCTATGGTTTTAGCTTGTCAAGCTAGCTTTGTTGTTTACGAACGTCCTGATTGAATTACCGTCCCGGTAATGGTGTTGTATATGTTTACACGTCCTGTTAATGTTGATGATTATGTTTACAAATTAGTGAAACACTCAAATGTTATAAACACAGAGATCTCAAGTGCATTTTTAAGAGACTCATATAGCCATGTAAATGGGCCACAAAAAGATCAAAGGGAGGAAAAGTTGTGCCCAATAGTCCGTGTTATTGCCAGCATGGCTTAAATCTGAATTTTTCTTCCGTACTTCATACGACACGGGAGGGCTTAGATTCTAGATCTATTCAAAAGGTCCTTGCAATAGGCTTTGTAGGTCCCGCTTTGTGATTGTGCATTGAGCATGCGTTACGGCGCAAACCGTTCATACATGCAGAGGGGGTGCGTGAAAGCGTGTGTGTATGACAAGACCACACTTGATCTTATCAGAGGAGGGGCGAGAAAGCACTTGGCGATTCCTAGGCATTCTTCGTGACAAAGCCACTCAGGAACTAACAGTGGAGGGATAAGGGTGTCATTAAAAGCTATTGGTAACCATAATAGTTTATTATGTTTAAAGAAAAACTGAGAGAACAACTTTTTCAAGAAATGACAAGTGAATAGTGAATATACTACAGACATAATTAAACGTAAAATCGCCTCGGGCTTCACACGCTAAATGGTACCTCAGCGTTTAGTTTTGTTTGGATTATGGGCTTGCACTATTATGTTCAAATAATGAGAGAGTTAATATGGTTTTCGAAGATCTGTTTATAACAGAAAAAGCGCAAGCCTACCTGAGATATGTCGACAAAACTGAAAGGCAGTAAGAGATAGATTGATGGTGAAAGAAAGAAGTAGAGGGCGGAATAGACACTCACAGAGAGTCCTATAGATAGAACGTGAAAGAGAATGGAAGTCTCACAGAAGGCTAGAGAAATTGAGATAGAGCGAGCAAGAAGGAAATAGTTTAATGCCAAACCTTTCTTTACCGAATGAAAAAGGAGTCGGGCATTATTTCAGTCTTAAGCTCCTTAAGAAGTAAACAAAGTTTACATGTACTAGATATCATTTTCTGGGATTTACCGAGGTAGTCAAATTGTTTGTTTTGTTTGTTTCTATATCAAGAACGTTTCTATCCTTTTCTTTTCATTTTTTATCTTATTATGACAACGACGAGAAAATGAAGGAAAAAAAACAATAAATGGCAATTAACCGTCAATTTATATATTCTCTGTCATAACAGGTAAGATTATGACACTTCACAGCTTAAAACTTTAGACAGGTTTTAATTCTAAGATACACCAAGACTCGATCAGTATCGGTATTAAATAAAAGCATGGCTAGTCTGTACCGGGATAACCTGACATTGTCGCGTAAAATGGGATCGATTGAAAAAAAATTCACACAAACCCCTCTCCCTAAAACAAAACAATAAAAGAAAACAAAAAAAAAAAAAAAGTTTGTTGTGCGAACGGTACGGGCGTCAGTGAGCAAAAAGAATTTCGCTTCTCACTTTCACAGAGCCGGCATCCCGCCAGATATTGATAGTGAACAATATTGCTTCGACAAATGAAAGAAAAAAGGCTTAAAAATATACTTTTCGGATGTAAGCTCGGGAAATCCGTATATCTCTCTGTTTGGCTGGCTGTCTGCCTGGGTGTCTGTCTGTGTGTCGGTTTCTCTGTCAGTCAAACTCCGTGTCTCTGCCTATTTATATATATCTTAGTCTTTGATGCGCGCTCTCTCTCTCTCTATTGCTCTCAGTGTCTCTGTCTCTCCGTGTATCTCTCAAAGTTCTCTCCCTCTCGCCATTCTCTCTCTCTGTCTCTCTCTTTCTCTCTCTCTCTCTCTCTCTCTCTCTCTCTCTCTCTCTCTCTGTCTCTCTCTCTCTCTCTCTTCTCTCTCTCTCTCTCTCTCTCTCTCTCTCTCTCTCTCTCTCTCTCTCTCTCTTTCTCTTTCACTTTCTCTCTCAGCGCGTATGAGGGGTTACCCTGCACTCACCCCAAAGGGAAATAACTGCACTGTGCGGAAGCCATGTTGTCAGGCTGGTGGTCTTAAGCTCTTAGTTTCTGGAGATGATGTAAGCGCACCCTCATCTGCTTATTTATAACGGTCTGTGTATTATCCAGGGAATGTCCTAAAATATTGTTTTGCAGGATGATGGAGTTTCCCTTTACTGCTACTTTCAGTGCATTTTCTGCTGATACAATTAATTTATAACATTAATTTTAAAAAGTTATGTGTATTACTGCATCGAATTCGATGTTCCATTGTAGCTTTGTTAATAACATTAATTTAAAAAAATCTATGTGTAATAGTGCGCCTAACTCGATGTTCCATTGTGCTTACCCATTGATATAATATGTATGGTATTGTATTGGTTGGACTTATCACAAAATGCATAACTAGTAATAGGGAATTATAAAAGTATTTCAAGAACCATAAAATCCTAAATCTAGATTCTAAATTTCATAATTGTTTTAACCTAAATCTAAATCTACATCTTTATTTTTTTAAATTCCAATGCTCTTTTTGCGTATAACATTTCACACGGGTCGTGTTTTCTGGTGAGATGCCCTTTAAGAACATGTAGTTTTTTTCATTCTTAAGTATAAAATAAGACCCCGACTTCCTCAAGACTTACATTTTAACAGGAGGTCGCATATTCAACTATCACAAAAAACCTGGCAAACGTGCCAATTCGTAACACTCATCTATCAGCACGCAATAACGACCAACTTTCCACAAAAAGGAAACGACTCGAACTCGCCCATAATAAGCAACACCTCAACAGCAAACAGACCCGCAACTTCAAACAAATTAATAGTCCTCAGTCAAACGTGGCATAGAGTGGAGTTTTGTGTAATCCTCGAAGGCTAAATATTATTTTATCGGATAAAATGTCTTTTTTAAACACGTCTGGCGTGATAATTTTATGTGTTTTAGTTTATTATTTATGATCGATTTGTCCATCGGAATGTCATTAGCTGTCAGTCTGTTAGATACTGGCCTCTGTTTAATATCATCCCATCCTTCCTCTCAGTTTTCTTTTTTCCTCTCTGACTTGCTCCTTATTCTTACCACTTGCTGGACATTCCCCACCACTAGTGTCTATGCTCTCAGTCCCAACATGATAGATAGTACTATTGATTTGGCATCGTAACATGAAAAATGAAACACGACTGTTTTGGTGTTTCTAAGAGAATTATTGGCTCAGTCCTCGATGGGTATTGAGTATGGGGAAGCATAATACATCAAAATGTCTAGAAAAAAAAGTATGGCTTAGATGAAGTTGTTTACTCAAAGATAATGAAGAAAACGTAAACGAGAAAAGATAGCATGTTTATTAACATTCTCTTTTTTTTTCTAAGGAAATCCCCTTCCCCTTTGAATCATTAGGCGTAAAAGCTTTCTTTTTACATATTGAGTTTGCATCATGTGATACGTTAAAAAATAAACCTTTCACACAAGTCTTTCAAGAGGATAGGCAAGAAAACTGAACTTCTCTAGCCCATTTGGTGAAGGGTTTAAACCCATCCCAGCGCTTTTAGGACTTATTCTAGTTTCGACACGTATGGGGTATTCTCTCCCCTTTAATCTCGCGATATTTATCTGGTGTCCCCTAAAGAGCAGATGGCGTCATTTGGAGTGCGTCATCAGTGTGTGTGTAGGAGGGCGCCACCACAATGTAAACAGAACATCGATAACAAGGAGGGGGCTCTCGAGCTGCCCATTGGGAACTGACCACAGACTTTTAACGATCGCCTCTAGTTTTCTTCCTGGAAATTGTCCAACGAACGGTAATAACAAACTCTACGGACAGGTAAATATGAAGGAACATGGTCTGTCCCGTTAAAAACAACAAAGTTTAGGTTTTCATCTCTTTCTTGCTTCCTTGCTTTCTGTATTACCCTTTTTTTAAAACAAATCTCTTGACCCTTTACATACACAATTCTTCTTCGAGGAACTAAACTCATCGCAAGATGAATAGGAAGGAATTGGCTTTTTTCCTGCTTGAGTCTTGCTGATTTACAAAACAACAAAAATCAATTTTGGTATGCACGCCTATGGCCCTTTACTACAAGCAGGTACTAACCACATATTTTTAACGACCGCTATTCGTAGACCTCCATGAAAACTTAAAATGGAAAGCCATATTCTCTTCGCACATGTGGATATTAAGAAAGATCGCAGCGTAGTTTTGTTCTGTTTGAGTCTGGTTGATTTACAGAACGCTAAAGGTACACTTTTGTACGTACATAAAACTCCTACTTTTAGCATAAAAACTTAATTTAAAGGTAATTGAAATTTGTCCCCAAGCGTAGCATTTCAAATGAATGACAGCTTCGTGTACGTATAGATGTAAAAATAATAGGTGTGCTATAAATGGCTATCACATAAGCGATTTTTTTGTGATCAATCATTATTACTGTGCATTTGATAAGATATTTTTTGGTTAAAAGCAAACATCCTTCTTTTTTATAACTTTATTAAAAAGAATGTATTGATCTGAATTTACAATAGAAATGTTAAAAGTATAATAGAGAAAGGAGAAAGACACACTGAGAGAGACATAGATAATTAGACTGACACAGATACTGAGGAAAAGTAACAACAAAGAGACACAAAGAAAATCATCAAGACAAAAAACATAGGTAAAAATATTTCAAACTTTAGCCAAAGAATATAACGAAACAGCAATGAAACAGCAATGACAAAAAGCCAAGAATATTTACACCTTCTCTCTTTTCATTTGTTCTTACGATAATTTATAAAAATACGAGTAATTCACTGTTCTCATTTTCATGACGGCCTTTGGTCAGTGCACCAGACCAAAGCTATGTGGTGGTGAGTGTACAAGCCCGAAACTCTTTGCTCAGCCAGGGGTACAATGACGTCATTACACAGCCAGGATCGTCCTCTGACGATCTCTCGGTTGTCTCTCTGAGTGTTTAGTCAACTGACCTTCCACCTTTATTGTGAGCGTCAGTATTAATACATGTATCTTTATTGTCTCTGTTTTTCTTTCAAATGTACCTTCAAGATTTGTTGCGTTTTACTTTTTCCCCTTCTCTATCTAATTACAATATATTTCGTTACTTTCTATCTCTCTCTCTCTCTCTCTCTCTCTCACTCTCTCTCTCTCTCTCTCTATTTTTCTTCTTCCCTGTAGCCTTTGCAATCAAATGTACCAATAACTTTGTACTTACCTGAGGGAGAAAAACAGATGGCAGTGAGGAGAATATGTGGAAAAAAGAATAAAAATGAATAATTAGCATAATGTCCATTGATTCTACTTTCATTTCTCTATGATCGTCAACCCTCTTCCCTCTCTCAAACCTTCCTTCTCCGCCACAAATTTTCACTCACTCTTTTCTCCTTCGCCCTCCCTGCTGAGGGCCAACACTTTTGGGAACACGTAAACATGTTGTGTTGTCTTGTTTGTTCTACCCCTGTGTGTCCTTGTGCGCTAGAGATCAGCCCATCAGCCTACACTAATGCATGTAATATTGATTTTGGATCATCGCTCCGGATGGGTAGCGTGTCGATACCTTGAAACCTTCTTGGCAATTCACACACTTGAATAAACTCTTCACATATCTTAATGTAGCCATTAAATGAAATTAGGCATGAGGTAATGGTAAGAGAGCATTTTTAATTAATAGAGTTATAGAGTTAATAGAGTTACATCAAAAATAGAGTTAATTTAAACAGAGACACAATCTTCAAGTAGATTATACCCAACCTATGAAATATCGGGTAAAGTTTATAGTGAACGATAACTTTTTGGGGTTTTTAACTTTTTCTTTAACTTATGAGGGTTAAAATGGTTCTCTCTGTCTCCCTATTCTAAAGCGGTTTAGTCCCTAAAAAATAAAACAGCTCTACGAAATTTTGTTGAACGAACCAACTGACAATAAAAAAATTGCTTTCGATTTCTATAGAATTTTGAAAAAAAAATCCTGGTAAAACTCGCCAAGTCATGTATTTACCCTGAAAATAATCATAACATTCAATGCGCATTGCAGTTGCGGGAAAAAAGTTCGAAAAGAGGTAAAGAAGAAACAAAGAAAGAAAGAAAACACCGAAACCATCACTTTTAGCTTTTGCCAAAATATCGATACCAAATCACCAAAATCAGAGGATAGGAGGTCCTGTAAAATACACATAAAAATAGAGACAAGTGCAAAGACACAAAGTCGAGGGGAAACCAGTGTAAATCCAGACGACTGGCTGATGAATGGGTGAGTGAGGCTGCCTAGACATGGCATCAAACGCTCTTAATGAACCGCTATTCATAGGCCACTGGGCCGAGCTTTTAAAAAAATGCGGATACAAAATTGATCTAGTAGATGTCTGCTATTGCGCGACGTTACATCACATCTCAGATGTGGAGAGAGAAAACGAGATAAAAAGACAGATAGAGAGAGAGAGAGAGGGAGGGGTGAAGGGAAACGGAGTGAGATAGACATTGAATGAGAGAGATAGAGAGAGAGGTAGGAAAACGGAAGATAGATAGAGAGAGAGATAGAGAGAAAGAAAGAGAGGGAAGTGAAACAGAGAAAGGTAAATATAGAGAGGGAGATAGAGAGATTTTGAGAAACAGGCGAGAAGCGAAACATACCCACAGACAGAGATGGAAAAAAAAACACACACACACACTCAAAGGCAGAGCGAGTTTGATCATACAGCAAGTGCCCACGAACTAAATGTTTTCGTTAGAAGAGGATTCTGAGCGATTTTTTAATCGATTTAGGGCGAAAAATAGTTAGCTTGACGTGGCTAGATGTTAAAATGAGGCTTAACTTAATCATGATAGTAGAAAAGTTAAGTCGTGTCCTCGTCTGGGCTGCACGTTTGTTTTAACGGGTAAATATTTATAATAAAGTAAAAGTTGACCCATCTATCGTGATACATGTTTGTAAAGAAAGCACACGTTCCAACTTAGGGGACTGCGGTTTAAATGCTAGGCGTTTTCCATTGGTATTGTGTGTGTAGAAAGAAGGAAAATATTTTTGCTTAGCTGGCATGCTTATTCGCTCTGAAAATGTTTTATTGCCTCGAATCGTGATGACTTTCGGATGGAAGACTCAGAACCAATGATGTAGAGCTTTGACTAAATTAATTAAAGAAAGGAAAAGTCTAAGGAACCATGAAAACGATGCACATTGATTGCTGAATAAATTATAGTTATGCAAGTATTACTTTCGCTGTGGAAAGGTTACCAAAAAGATATTTCTATTTATTTCACACTAACGGTTGTAAGTAAAACGTTGCGGTAGTTTACACTGTGTCTTAAGCCTCCTGGTTATTATGCCTTAAGACGGAGTCGCAAGCTTACCGTAACGTTCTAAAAGTGTTTTTCAACCATTTAAAACACATTTTTAATCAATCGAAACTAATTTTAAAAAAAGAATATTATTTTCAAGCCGGCTAGTAAGGTTGTTGTCTGGATTATATTCTCTTTCTGCCTGTGGGTCTGTCTGTCTGTCTGTCTGTCTGTCTGACTGTCTGTTTGTCTGTCTGTATTGTCTGTCTCTATTGTTTTTCTGTCTTTCTGTCTCTCTCTCTCTCTCTCTCGCTCTCTCTCTCTCTCTCTCTCTCTCTCTCTCTCTCTCTCTCTCTCTCTCTCTCTCCCTCTCTATGCCTCTGTCTCAGTCTCAAATAGCACATTGCATGCCAATCTGCGCCAAAAGGCAATAAACCTCTCACATGCCCCAACATTCTCTCGACATTCCTGCAAGATAAATTCCTTCTTTGCTGAACACCTCGTTGACTGCTCATGGAGAGAGAAGGTTCATTTCTGGCACATTATATTACAATGCTATAAAACCATAACACTCAGATACTATAACTAATACTGCTGTTACTTTTACTACGTCCATGCTTTAAAAACTCGGCCTGGGGCATGCTATGGCTGTAGATCGTACTACACCAGGTCCATTAGGGTTCTTCAACCTCTTGGCCATTGATACTCGAGTTAACAGGCGCAGCATGAAGCTCTATGTAGTCTGTATTAAAGGGAATGGTTTCTTCTCAGCGATCAACATTTTCTGGGTAAATTGGTCACATCTTAAGTAATAATGTAATAAATGGGCCAAGCAACTACGATTAGATTTAGAGGATGGGGTAAACATGTTTAGTTGAAATAAAATGATCAAAAACATATATAATCAGTTTTATTGGAGTAAACATTCAATGATATACAGGAGCAAAAATGCTCAAAGAAAATGGTATAAACCTAAACTGGAGTTCAAAGCAGCAAA
This sequence comes from Elysia chlorotica, assembly GCA_003991915.1. Lineage (NCBI taxonomy): Eukaryota > Metazoa > Mollusca > Gastropoda > Plakobranchidae > Elysia > Elysia chlorotica. The sequence continues at coordinate 335,856 of RQTK01000248.1, forward strand.
ACTAAGAGACAGGAGTAGTAGCAGCACCAGCAGCAGTAATATTAAAAGTATTAGCAGTGGTTGTTTCTGTTGATGTAGGAGTAGAAGTAAAAATAGTGATCTGGCTCGTTAATCATTTTTGTACCGCTTCGCTCGCTCCGTCTTTGCTTCCCTCTTTCAATTACTATCGCTCTCTTTTAAGTTACAATGAGGGACCCTATACACAATAACTCTTGTTGTGAGCAGTAGTCCAGGAAAAGCTAAGAGCACACAAAAATGAACACAGGGGCAAGCACAGAGAGAGAGAGAGAGAGAGATAGAGAGAGAGAGAGAGAGAGAGAGAGAGAGAGAGAGAGAGAGAGAGTCTCAAAGAAAGAGACAAATGAAAGTTAAACAAAAAAGACAAATTGGGACAGCGCTCATTACAGGCCTAGGATGGCCCCACTCCATCGATTGGCTTGTGCGACCAATATTGTCCAGGCCGGTCAGCCCCTTCGTCACCCAGCGTCCCGTACCAGATGACCACCAGGGCTTGGAAACATACTGGGCCGGACCTGATCTCAACAGCCCTTGTAGAAAAAGACGGAGGTGCTGAAGTAGACAATGGGACCGGACAACAAACTTTGCTTCCAATCGGGCTGGACATCGAGGGGACAGCGGGTCCGTGTTTGGTGTGGTTACGGCCACGGGAAGCCGGAGATGGACTGGTCAATCGATTTGATTAAAGAAACATAGAGAGAGCTGGTAGAATTAGGATCTCCGGACTGTCAGCGACGTGGAAGACAGAGAGAGAAAGAGACACAGATAGAGAGAAAAATAGAGAGAGAAAGAAGAAAGAATGTTAAGAACAGTTGAAACTTTTTCCCAAAAAAATTTGGATTTTAATGATCTTCACAAAATACACTTGAGAATTTTATGAAGATTCTACTCTTCACAGTTGTTAAAATCAGAAGCGCTTGCACAAAACAAAGTTATAGGAGAGCTATACGCTAAAAAAATACCAATACAAAATCGATTTCCATAAAAAGTTAACATTGATAATTGATAATGGAATCACAGGAGACTGATGGGACAGGCATAATAGACTTGAATGAAAAAACCTGCTTTGTCTACTCTTAGGCTTCCTAATGCTTTCTCTTATTATCTCATTTCGCATGCAAAATGTCAAAAATCATTTTGTTTTTCTTTTCTTTAGAAGATTATTTTTTTTCATGTGTGATTTATCTATGTATCGTCTCTGATCCGCTAAAGATAGCAAAAACAAAGAATTTGTGGCAATTCTTCGATTTGTTCTTGGACTGTTTTCAACTTCACGTGCGCAACCATGCTGCTTTGGTCTTGGCATAATATCAAATGTGGTTCCCTAATGTCTTTTTGTTCGGTTCTACACCGCCACTTGTAAAGTTTAAACGAGAAAGAGAGAAAGTAGTGAATACTACTTTATGTTGTAGATGCTTTATTACACCTATTGCACACACTTTCGTTAAAGACAATAATTATTTTCTTTCCCTGAACAATACAAGTTTTTTGGTAAAATTTTACATTCTGTTGCACTAGTAAATGTTTTATTTCTTTTAAAGAGATTTTGACAGAAGAATTCCAGACGGTTTGTAAGAAACGAGTTTGTCATTGCGGAATTTCTATTTCCCGAAATACAATTAACCCCCCATCTTGCACATCAAGGCTTAAAAGATACATTTTAACTACAAAAACAACAACCAGCAAAACGAAAGGAAAAGCAAAACCAAACTAATGCAAGACGAAACAAAAATTAATGTAAGCGTGACTGAAATGAAGCAAGATAAATAAAGAAATACAAAAAAAAAAACACATTACCAATAGACTGGAGCTATAAAAATAAGATCTGATTTCGCCTTAACTAAAGCTAACCTTTCGTGTGTGGCCGATAAGCCGTCACTACTGTAATTCAACTATATCGATTAAACACATATACCGACTGAGAAATTAATTTGGCAGACTCTTATTGAATTCTTGATCTTAGCATCTGTTGTTACATTTTCACAATGGATTGCAGACAACGGTGTTTATTTAAAAAAATACCCAACACAAGGTAAACACCAAGCTTGGTATAATGAACATGAAAATGAATTTTTTTTTCCTGTTCGTTTCCTAAAGGTTTATTATTGTGGACCTCGATATGATTTAAATTTAAAGACACGTCAAAAATGCAAACACTAAGATCTCCACATGGCGCAGTTGGTAGTGTTCTGTTCTAACAATTAGGAGGTCCCAGATTCGATCCTCAGTGGGTGCCTCCTTCTCAGCATTGGGCTTTTTGTAGAATGCCAGGGGCGTAAATCTAAAGAGAAAGTATAATCATATCAACTGCTACTGCTAAAAAAACATTCTAGGCCCCATGATAAGTATATTTCAAATCGCTGCCTACATGTTGGTTACTTTGAGATAGTACGATTTGTTTGATGAAAGGTGAGCTGCTGACGGGTTAGGTAATAGTGTTATGATGTGACGGAGGACTAGGTGCGAAACCGAACCGCGAGAAGCAATGATTGATGTTGTTTATACCTGAGTGACTTGGACTCAGAGCTTCCTGTTATTTCATATGATGTAATTGATTTTGTAAATGTATAGTATTTACACCACACAGCTGTCCAAAAGTCCTGGTTTCAGTCAATCTTTGACAACGTTACTTTACAGGTACAATATCGCATGTTGATGAGTGCGGTTAAATGAGACATGGTGACAAAGAGAGAGAGAGAGAGAGAGAGAGAGAGAGAGAGAGAGAAAGAGTCAATCTTTGACAACGTTACTTTACAGGTACAATATCGCATGTTGATGAGTGCTGTTAAATGAGACATGGTGACAGAGAGAGAGAGAGAGAGAGAGAGAGAGAGAGAGAGAGAGAGAGAGAGAGAGAAAAGGAGAGAGAGAAAGAAATAGAGAGAGAGAAATAAAGAAAGAAACATAGAGAGAAAGAGAGACAGACAGACAGACAGAGAGTGAGAGAGAGAGAAAAAGACAGAGAGAGAGAGGGAGAGGGAGGTAAGACAGAAAGAGACAGAGACAAAGACTGAGACAAATAAGCACGAAAAATAAATAGGCACTCAAAGTGAGACACACAGTAGCAAGTTTTTAGACTTTGATATGAGTATCAGTTATTGTGTTAAAATTGAGGCAAACCACAGACAGGTTTATATTATAAAAAATGTTAATTAATGTTACACGCATTTCAAAGTGATGACCAACCCTCTTTTTTAACCTTTAGCATCGATTACACATTCTGATAACACGGCCGTTTACAAGCAATTAAGGATCGTTAACTGTCTCAGCTAACCAGTGTCCATCGAAGTTATTATCAACGACCGCTAGCTATGGTTAAAAAAAAGGAACAACAGCAAACAACAAAAACAAACTGCTGTCAATGAACTCTAAGCTAAAAGAAACATGTTTCCCGTTGTTTTCAGGATAGTTATTTTCTTTGGACAGTTCATTTACAAACTAGTTAACCCCACAGACTGTTAATGTCAAAAAGGTAATAAGACTAATGAAAGTGCTAAAACTGTGACATGTTGCTTGAATGTTGCTACCGGACGAGAAAAAAACAACAACAAGAAAGTCCTGTGTGGGTTTACATGTGATACACTAGAGTGCAACAGGTGGTGAGTCTAAACAGTGACCAGCATCGTCACTTTCACAGCTAAACACAGGACACACTAATGGCTGGCCCATTACCACGAACTGATCCCTATCCCTGGTACATTAAGTGGCATCAGCTCAACACTACAGTTCTTGCGGCAACGTGATTGGTAGTGGAAACACACACGGTGGGTAAGGACGTCCAACTATAGCTCTAACTTAGACTTACAGCGCGAATGAGTTATCAGAAAACGCCATGCATTAAGGGCATGATTAAGCTATCCTCCAACGTAGTGCAGATCGCAAAACCTTTAAAGCCAGATCTGCTCCAAACTAAGTGACAGCATAGACATGACGTACGGCCAAGGTTAGAACTGCAACAGTTAGCTCCAGTATAAAGTAGTTATATTTAAGATTATATCTTCAAATAATTATGTCAGACATCGAGAAACAACACAACAAATTACATAACGCTCACAGCAAGTGGTGTGTTGCTGTGATATTGCCTGGTTTAGATCTGCAACCACACGTACGCTTCAAGCAGATTAAATTGCATAAATTGAAATGTATCTCTTTATAGAAGTATATGAAAGCTAAATATTTGAATCTCAGTTTAGACTGCAAGATAAATCTGCAATAATACGGGTGCGCGAATGGGAGAGAGATGTTTACAAATTGAGCTAACAAAGTTTACGGATGAAGGCTGGCGCTGGTCCTATTTTCACTGGAAAGTAAAAGAAAATAATTCAAAATATAAAATTAAAGTGCATAGAATTGGGAAAGTTTGGGAAATAGATGAAAGAAAATAATTATTCTGAGAGATGGATACAGATTTTAAAAAAGCGGCAAACGAAAAAAGAAGTGTCTCAAAAGACATACACAGACATTTCAACTTATGATCAGAGGTAGAAGGAATTATAAAGAAGATAGATAGAGATATAGTTAGATAGATAGATAAATAGATAGATAGATAGATAGATAGATAGATAGATAGATAGATAGATAGATAGATAGATAGATAGATAGATAGATAGATAGATAGATAGATAGATAGATAGATAGATAGATAGATAAATAGATAGATAAGTAGTAGTAGTAGTAGTAGTAGTAGTAGTAGTTAGTAGTAGTAGTAGTAGTAGTAGTAGTAGTAGGAGGAGGAGGAGG
>RQTK01000248.1:342069-387854 GCA_003991915.1 Elysia chlorotica
TAGTAGTAGTAGTAGTAGTAGTAGTAGTAGTAGTAGTAGTAGTAGTAGTAGTAGTAGTAGTAGTAGGAGGAGGAGGAGGAGGAGGAGGGGGAGGAGGAGAAGTAGTAGTAGTATTTTTACTATTATTGCCATTATCTTCATCATAATCATTGCTATCCACAACAGTTTTTACAGGCCGATGGTAGACAATACGCTGTTCGCTTTGAGAAAGTTGAATTTCCCCATAACAAAGCGCAACTACACTGTAACTTGACATGAATGACGGATTGGTAGACACATTAGCTGTACGTTTGACCAGCTTTCCAATATTAGTTAGCTTGGTGGTATGTTTCGCACTAAATTTCACAAAACAATAATGATAAAAGGTGTGAGAGCAATATTGACTTTCATATTGAAAAACTTCTCCTAATTAGACTAGTGAAAACTCGGAGCTTGAGGGAGGCTGCATTGCTCACGCTATAGTCAAACAAAGAAGACCCGTTTTGAAGTAAAAAATTGATGTTCGCGATAAGAAACAGATCTTCCACTCAACAAACTGCGCGGCGAGTAACCACATCGTTTCTGAAATGTCCTCCACAGTCCAAATGCTACTTAAATCGACAAAAATATGTCATTCACAAGCAGGCGAGAGCCTTGCTTACTCCATCATGGTTCGAACGATGCATTTCATGGTAACAACTTTCTAAGCAAGGGACGCTATCAAGTAAAATACACAAAAGACATTAAACCCTTCACAGTTACTTCGCGTATATATGGTCCTCGCTGGGTTTCCAAGAGTTAAAAGTGGGAGAGAGCTTCTCCCCAAGAAAACGAAAAAAAAAAAAAAAAAAAACCCGCCCCCCCCCCCCCAAAAAAAAAATAAAAATAAATTCATTTGCTGGCTGTCCACACATGGTCAAAAATATTACAGAAAAGTTGAAAAAATGGCGTGACATTTTGATGATCTATTAAAATTCACCAATATTGTTTATCAACCTTATGTCTGATTATATTTTTTTCCTTTTGATGACATCAATAAAAAAAAAAAAACTAAAATGCTTACATGTATTATTTTGCAACATTTGGTTTGGTGTAAGAACTTTTTTGGAGATAATCAAAGTTACTCATAATTATTCATTACTATAGGATTTAAACCTTGAATTTCTCTGCATTTTCATAAATATCTAAAATTTATTGGTCTAAAATTCTTAATTCTCTGTAATCATGATCCATATCCAAAATATAAGAAGGAAATTTAGTAACTTACATTATTTCGTTTACCCTTTTTTTTACAATTTTTATCAGACTAAAAACACATAGATCGACCCTTACCTCTTTTAAAAGGAATCCTATGCTCTGTACTGAATCCTATCTACCCTCACACACGTGGACCCACCCTTACCTCTTTGAGAAGGAGAACATGTCCCTACTTCACACACATAGAGCCACCCTTACCTCTTTGAGAAGTAGAACCTCCCCAACTCTTGACAGACATAGACCCACCCTTACCTCTTTGAGAAGGAGAACCTGACTCTTACCTCACACACATAGACCCACCCTTACCTCTTTGAGAAGTAGAACCTCCCCAACTCTTGACAGACATAGACCCACCCTTACCTCTTTGAGAAGGAGAACCTAACCCTAACTTCACACACATAGACCCACCCTTACCTCTTTGAGAAGGAGAACCTAAGGAGAACCTGACCCTTACTTCACACACATAGACCCACCCTTACCTCTTTGAGAAGGAGAACCTGACCCTTACTTCACATACACAGACCCACCCTTACCTCTTTGAGAAGGAGATCCTGACCCTTACTTCACACACATAGACCCACCCTTACCTCTTTGAGAAGGAGAACCTGACCCTTACTTCACACACATAGATCCACCCTTACCTCTTTGAGAAGGAGAACCTGACCCTTACTTCACACACATAGACCCACCCTTACCTCTTTGAGAAGGAGAACCCGCCCCTACTTCACACACATAGACCCACCCTTACCTCTTTGAGAAGGAGAGCCTGCCCGTACTTCACACACATAGATCCACCCTTACCTCTTTGAGAAGTAGAGCCTCCCCAACTCTTCACACACATGGACCCACCCTTACCTCTTTGAGAAGGAGAACCTGCCCCTACTTTACACAAATAGACCCACCCTTACCTCTTTGAGAAGGAGAATCTGACCCTTACTTCACACACATAGACCCACCCTTACCTCTTTGAGAAGGAGAACCTTCCCCCGCCTCCCGCGGGATCCCGGCTGTGCGCCTTGTCGTGTATCAGATTCACGCCCAGCTGGCTCCGCGACTTTTTCAAACTCCTACTGAGCTCAAGCTCGTCGAAGGATCCGAACTTTAGCTCTATCTCGTCCTCCTCGTCCAGCTCTCCTTCACCGCCACCAATGACGCCATCGCCTTTTATCGGCGCCAACATGTCCCCGCCGAGCTCCCAGCCCGGGATTTTGTTGTCGGAGTTCTGGGCCTTTGTTGGCACCATTCTGTAGTCGCCCATACTACCCGCCTGGCTGCCCGCCGTGCTTCCGTCACGACGACAGGAGCAGCGTCTCTCACACCGACTGCTGTCCCTGCACCGGTGCAGGCACTCGGTCAGAACAGACCACACACGCGACATGTGGCCAGCATGTACGGACAGACACGCTTACAAAGACACTTAGTGTGTCCAACAGGCAGGATTCTAGTATGTGGAGAATTGTTTGTATTGTATAGCTACAGATCCACGTATTTTCCGTCAACCAAAGATGTTATTTTGTTGTCAGGATCCTGAATTGTATTACATGTATCATCCTTTAAACGTTATAGAACACATCCACGTTTTGCCGTAAATACAAGATGATATGTTCTATCGTTGTCAACCTGGGTCGTACTATATAATCCTTCAATGAATTGAGCATTTAAAATGTAATCCCTGACGAGTTTTGCTTCTCTTCGGTTTTCTTGAAAAATCCTTTACAGACACAAGACGAACCATCTGATATTCTAACCACAAACCTCTTGTAATCCAGGGCAGAGCTTTAGCGTTTGGGATTTCTAAGCCCCAAAATGTCTCTCAAATCGGGATATTTTTATATCTTAAAATTCTATAGCCATCCATGAATGGGTAAGGAATTATATACTTCTCAGTATTAAGGAAACTTAACTTTTTTTAAATTCTTCATGGTTATGTAATTCCTAGTTCCAAGTCTAGTGAAATCTTCAAGAATGTGCAGAGTTAACGGAATTGTATAAACCGCTTAGAATTGAATAAAGGCACATACCTACAATGTATAAAGTAGGCACTAGCGGCTCTGCAATACTAACCACACAGTATGGAATACAGATACAATCATTTAACTGTTCTCGCATGATATGTGAAGGGACTGCCATGAAAAAAACTAGAAATAAACTTAGAGTAATATTAGTCGCTAACAATTTTACCCGCTGAACAAAAGCTGTCTCTATGCAGATTTTAAAAACTCGATATGGATCTAAGTAAAGCATTATTTAACAGAAGGACGCCATTCGCCGGTCTAAAACATTAAACCTCTCCAATCGACCTCTTTTGATAAGACAGTATCGTGTGTGGTCTATTCATATGAAAAAAATGAATGGGCACGGTTTCCAACAAAAAACAGGGTTTCATGATTTTCCTCTTTCCCAAAAGTTCTTAAAAAATACGTAGCATTTGAATTATTGAGCCTCCAGTTCAGAAGAGCTGGGAAAATTAGGCCACAGCTTCGACGATTGCTTCGGGGCTATGAATATTGATTAGGTACAAAAACTATCCCGAAATACTTGATATTTGTAGAATGTACTAGAGGCGTTTTATATGTAAGAGCTCAGGGTTAAAAAACATGTCCGCAAACCATGCCCTTCTTATAAAATAAAAAGGCGTTTTAAATTATTTTATATTAACTATATGTTGCCCGGTATGAAAATTTTTGAATTTTCGTCACTGGAAAAATTGCAATTCAAATATTTTAGGTTTTTTTCCCTAATGTCAGCTGTGTCATAACCATGCGATTCTACATTTAACACAGGTATTAACGTAAACTATAATTATTATTATTATTATTATTATTATTATTATTATTATTATTATTATTATTATTATTACAGTGAGGCAGGAGGAATCCCTCATAACTCTTCAGGCAGATTGTACGGGAGCCTACGGCTGACACTACCGACAAGCCAGCATCATTCATTTTGTATTATTAGAGCTGCACTAACTGAAATTATTTTTGCTACATTTTACATTTCGTGGTTAAATAGTTGTCAGATTTTGTTGAGGGTTTTTTTTCTAGTTGTTTTGTTTTTTGCTTTGTTTTTCTCGTTTCGTTTTTTGTTTTTGTTTGTTTGTTTGTTGTGTTGTTGTTTTTTTTGCATAAAAATCTAGACCTATGTTCGCTATGATAAAATTGTATTATAACATAGATATAAAGATACGCCCTGTATATGACATACATAGCTCATAATAATATGTGACTGTTGGGAGAGTTGCTTCCTCTGCCAGATACTTTACCGGAAGTTTAATTTCCGATATTAGTCTCGGGTACTCTTGCTAGCAGTAAGGATGCTAGATCTAGTACGCAGGCGCAAGAGTGAGAGGATATACGTGGAGAGCGAGAATGTGTTCAAATCAGTGTGGTATGAGTACCAAGTTTCACAGACCCGTATCAAATGTATCGCTACATTCCCGACATAAAGCTACAAGTGTCTACTATCTCCGCCATCATCAGTTCGTAACAGGATTTTTCGTTGTAAATAAACTCCGCGGCTGTCATGAACGCCCACAAAACGGAAGAGATCTACAAAACAATATTATTATTTAAAACAGACGCTACATCTCTCTCTCTCTCTCTCTCTCTCTCTCTCTCTCTTTATTTCTATCCCTTCTTGTATCTTTTTGTCTCTATCTCTATGAATCTCTCTCACACTCTCTCTTTCTATCTCTCTCCTTCTTTCTCTCTCTCAAACAAATCCGCCAATACAGTATGGGTCACTATAAGATTTAAAATTAGCTAATCTTTGAAACATTCTAAACCGTCAGAAAGTCATAAAAATCAAAATATATTTATTTAGATAATATTATTAAAGAGCAATTTTTTAAAGTGGCACTTGTATATTTTATCCTGTCCGCAAAGTCTCCCTTTGAATAAAACGGCCGCATAACTTTTTTATGTGTACTTCTTTTCGAGGGAGTAAAGAGCTGAATTGACAGAAAACTGAAATATCAAGCTGAGACGCACACAAACACCCAAGATACGGTGTAGATAAGATGTATCTCACAATGAGTTAGAATTTACAAACAAATGCCATTATAATGAAATCGATAAACATTTCTTTTGTTTTATTGACATTTAAAAGTAGGTTATGATCTTCACACCAGATGAAAAAAAACAACGGATTGTCTCTCTGCAGTTTGCCTCACTTTCACTTATTAATCTTAGAATTCATTTTTCAGCAGAAAATTTCAATAAATAGGCATCACTTTGGTTAGTAATTGCACAATCATTAGTGTATATGGTAAATAAGACAGGTGATAAAACAAGTCCCTAAGGAGCTACCGTGCTAGTGATAATACTATCTCAAATAACATTGTAGGAACATATATCTTTTTTTGAACACTGTTTAACTTTACTTGCTGAGACCTCTAGCTTAGGAAGTTAATGATCCAAGCAATCAGATTTATGTTTAAATTACCTTTTTTCAATTTAGATATCACCTGGTGTGGTTGCATGATATCGAAAGCTGACGAAAAATATATAAACAATATTCAACAATAATTCCTAGGACCATCAAGATGTTTGTAAACGTTTTGTGGAAATAGAAGTATGGTATCTTCAACATTTATGTATTATTTACAAGCAAATTGCATAGGATCTTGTAACGTACTTGCAATATTAGGTATAGTTTGTAACATACTTGCAATATTAGGTATAGAATAAACAATATTCAATAATAATTTCTAGAATACAAGTGTGGTATCGTCAACATTTCTGTTCTCTCTAAAAGCAAACTGCATAGGATCTTGTAACGCACTTGCAATGTTAAGTACAGAGGAACGCGTTCGAGACTAGCATCTACGTAGCACGGTACACAAGTAACGTACTGGCGATGTATATTAAGACTAACGGCACTCGTATCTAGGAAGCACGGCAGGTATTAACGCACTGACGATTAGTAAATTAAAACCTATGGACACCAGAATCTATATACCACACCTAGTAGCATGGCCGTCACTAAGTCACTCGCAATATTGAGAAAAGAACATTACATCAGGGACTTATGTCACTAGCATCTGGATAGCACAACATGTAGTAACGTACTAGCGATCTTACGAAACGAAAATAACGTGAGAAATTAACTACACCAAAATGCCTAGATAACACGGACGACCAAAACGCACTGGCGTTGTTTAAAGAAGAGCATGATAGTGGGAGACTAGCCTAGGCGGAGAAGGTCTGACTGACTCTAGACGCCAACAACATAATTATTGGGGTACGGGGGTAGCGGTCATGAATCTGAGGGAAGCATGAACGATCAAGATGGCTTATCCCGTAAAAGACATTTTATTATTATTATATATAAATCTAGATAGGATAATTACATCCATCATCTTCTTCCTTTCAAATTAGACAATGAAGCTTCATATTCGTACTTTCATAACGTACCATCTGTCGACTGTATTAAGTGTATCTTTAAACTGATTAGCCCACAAGAAAGGAACTGTAAAGATGTCAGTTTTCCGTCACACCAAATCCTATGTCTGTCATATATAAAGAAAGCATGAATCGAAAGCGTATTTCTTATATTATTCTCCTGTCCGCCATTCATAACCCACGATTTAATATGATATGGTAATGTCTTTGTAAAAAAAAAACAACCAAAGGATGAATATGCCATAGGTTTCTCATTCAGGTGACATGATTAGCGATAAACTAGGATGTGCTGGGAGGAGAGGGGACATGATTTTCTTATCTTTTTTTTTAAATTACATCTCTGTCTTTTTCAATACGATTTAAGACCTTCATTATTATTGGTTTCCGAAGGCCCGCTTCATTATATCCGATGAAATAAGAACAACGCCACAGAGACGGAGAGATAGAGACATACAGACAGAGAACAGATATTGTGATAGATAGACAGAGGCAGAGACAGACAGAGAGCCAGACAGAAATAGAGACAGAACCATGCAGAGAGGCAGAGGGAGACAGACAATAGGATAACAGGAGAGCGGACTAGAAAGGCAGATAGACACATACAATCAGTCAGGAAAAAAAAGAAAATCCGAGCTGCGTATGGACCAAGATTAAGAAAAAACAGTAGATTAACAGGTAGAGAGAAAGAAAGAAAGAGAAAGAGAGAGTGAGAGAGATTGAGATACAGACAGACAGGGAGTGAGGGAGACAGAAGTAGAAAAGATAGAGAGAGAGAGAGAGAGAGAGAGAGAGAGAGAGAGAGAGGAGAGGATATATAAAGAGAGATATGGACAGAGAAAGTGCAGATCGACATAGAGGAGAGAGGGTGCGATGAAAACAAACATACAGATTGTGTAGTGACATACAGACAGACAATCAAACGGGGGTTCAATCGACACATTATTGTGATGACAAAGGATTAGACGGCCATAAAAGGAATGGACAAACAAACAAAAGTATAAGAGAGGGCGATAACAAATATATATGACATGTAAAATAAAGAAACAGATAAACGGTAAACGGTAAATAGAATGACAGAAAGATACAGATAAGGAGAGAGAGAAAGAGAGAGAGAGAGAGAGAGAGAGAGAGAGAGAGAGAGAGAGAGAGAGAGAGAGAGAGAGAGAGAGAGAGAGAGAGAGAGAGAGAGAGAGAGAGAGAGAGAGAGAGAGAGAGAAATAACAGTGCACAACAACAATCCCTATTAAACGATACACAATCATGAGCAGAACATTTCAAAGAGAAAACCAAGAGAAGATTTTTAAAAAATCGACGAACTGAAACAAAATATCGTTGTGAGAGTTAAGCCTTATAATCACCGTTTATAAGCTGGTAGAGAACAAATCAATCAACAAAATAATGAAGTTAAGCCCCGTGTGGTAAGCTGGTCACGGGCTAAAGGGGTGAACTCTAGATCCACTCGTAATGAAGACCTACGCCTGTTTGCAGAGCGGAGAGCAGTGTGTCATATATCAGTCGGTAATGCTCAAGACTAACGAATAGGAGATACGATGTTCGATTCTCAGATGGTGCCCATTGTCTTGTTCAAGCTTTTAGTCGCAAAAATGGGGATGAATTAAAAAAAACCCATCTAAATTACTCTTTCACACAGGTTATAGTGCTTTTAATAAGTGGGTGACAAGTATGCCGAAAGGAATCTGTCTGTCTGTCTGTTTGTCTGTCTATGTGTGTGTGTGTCTGTCTATTAGTTTGACTCTCTGTCTTGTCGCTTGTTTGTTGTCTAACGTTCTGCCTGTCTGTCTGTCTGTCTGCCTGTCTCTGTCTCTGTCTCTGTCTCTATCTGTCTCTCTCTGTCTCTCTCTGTGTTTCTCTGTCTCTGTGTCTCTCTCCCTCTCTGTCTCTTTCCCTCTCTCTGTGTCTCTTTCTATCTGTCTGTTTTTTTTTCCTTTTTTTGTTTTTTCTTTAAGCATCGCCTTATCAACTTGTTGCACCTTACTAAATTGGTATCTGTTCATTCTTAAACTACTTGCCCTTGGAATGGTTTCATTTTAACACCACAGTCATGGTAACTATAAAACGGTAAAAAGCAAGTGGTTTTAGCGCTTTTTGGTTGTAAAAATTTATATTATTTTTTTAAACAAAGAAACAGGTATTCTGCTTTTTGTGCTTCTTTTTAATATAGGTTTTGATTGTGATCAGCAGTAGGATCTATACATCAAATAAAAAAGTAAGTTATACGAGAAATATAGGAAAAAAACAACAACGAAATGAATAGAAAATTGTGTAGTACTGTATAACCACTCTACAAAAAAATTGTCAATATAGATTAAGAAGGGACAGTGGCTTTTCATTATTAAATTTTTCTTTGCTCTGCAATTCGTTTTTTATTAATATTTAGCAATATTTAGGACATTTCAGTTTACCGTATAAATTATATTAATATGAAAATGTTTCCTTGATCAGAGATATATAGAAACATAAAAATCGGCGGTGATCGATTTTGTTTCACGGGATAGATGAAAAAAGAGGAAAATAATTATCCTAACGAAACGAAAGCAAGGCAGCCAATATATCTGAGGTCTATGCGAACCGAAAGTCGGCGGATTAGGCCCAGGGGTCCGAGTACAAAATACCCAGGGTATTAATTAGAAGAGAAGAAAAAAAAAGTGGCTTAGTGGCTCTGAAAGCGGCTAGAGGCTCAGCCCTGGTGGTGAGGTCACGTGGGCTCAGGTATTGACTTTCTGTCTACACGGCGCCCGGCCCACTCACAAGTAGAAATCAATGGATGATCGTTACTGATTTCGTGATGGTATCGAATCTAGATATATTAATGAATAAGTTATTGGGAGGGCTGGCGCGATGGCACTTTAGGTGAGGGATTTTGTAAAGAGAAAATTCGTTTGGGTATCTGGAGAAATGTTTATGTGCTGGTAAGACCGTGGGGCGGAGAACTAGCGAGATAGTGTTAGGAAGGAGTCGAGAAATATTGTCTGTAAGGTACATTGCAACAGGGATAGAAATATTAGTATCTTGATACAGGCAATTTTGTAATGGGAAGTTGATCAGATAATGATTTTATAGTCAGAGGAGGTGGTATAAGACTAAGGAAGAAACGCAAATCTATTTCATAATAAAAGTTTAATTTTTTCCCGTCGAGAAGGAAGTAACAGAAGACTTTCTGGCTGAACTAACGGCGGGCACAATGACAAGCTACCTATTATATTAGGATAACAAGTGCTGGGAGAAAATTTCAAAATTAGCAACAAAAAAGTGTTAAGAATCAACAAAATAGATCTTGTACCAAACCATGTACCAAACTACGTTTTGATCCTTAAGTATCATAACAGCTATTATGATGTCTGTAATGTTTTAGCAAGTTTAATCATAACTTGAAAAGCCTACTGTGTTATCGTTTGTATGATTATTACTTTGATTGGTCGTCATAAGTTAAAAATCTTGTGAGGAAAAGGCTCGTCTGTATTGCTCAATTGGGAGAGATGACTATACACGATTGAAAACAGCAGGATTCTATGATTGACACTTCTATTGAAAACAATATTTTTTTGTTTCAAATTGTACACATTAAATCATGAACTAACATTTTGATGCCTTTTTAGTTTTTGAATATAATTATCTTTACAAACCAAAATACAATTTCTAAACTAATTAATTGAATAAATGGCAACGCATAGTTTGCTGATGTTTAGATTTTGTCGCTAGAATTCGAATGGTACTGTCACAGCAAGTCACTTGAGTTCTTTTATTCAAGAGTTATTGTAATTCAATTATACCCTTTTTTTTTAATAAATCCACTGATTAATTATAAATCTCAAAGATCCTCACAACAAGGCTTTGGTGGTATATCTTCATAGAATCACACTTTAAAGTCACTTCATAAGTTAAAATGATTTGAAACCTCAAACTTTCTCTAATTTTTTTAATGGATGTTAATTCCCTCCTTTCAAACGAAGGAGCAATACCACAAAACGACGAACGTAATACAATTATTCTAACCAGTTGCACATTTCAAGTGGGTCTGAATATAATTATCATTACCTGAAACCTCTAACTTGCTCTCATTTATGTAATAAATGTTCATTTCCTCCTTTCAAAAGAAAAAGGCGATACCACAAAACCACGAACGTAAAACAATTGTAATCAGTTGCACATTTCAAACCGACAGGCCGAGAAGAAACTTGGGAAGAACCGGTGTGTAATCCTTGCCCTAACAAGAAGTAACATTTAGACTAGAGTCTAAGCCGCTAAGAACTCATGCTAGCCCCTTTTTAGTAATCTTGCGTAACTGGGATAATCATTTGCGTTTTGCTGGCAGAGCCGGCACCAGTGCCAGGAGCAGGATTATGTGAGACCGATCGGGCAGGCCCTCTCGCTGCCGCTCCGATAAAATCGGTAATTAGATTTCGGAGAAGGAATAACGCCCAGGAAGAGTGGGTTTGTGTGTTGGACACACAGAAATGTAGGGAACACTTTTTAAATTTCCAAGGACCTATAAGAAGTAGAAATAAGGGAGATGGGAAGTTAAAGAATTTTACAGAAAGGGAAAAACAAGGGAGATTGGAAGTTGAACAATTTAAAAAAAGGCGTAATAACATACATAGAAAGATATACTAAAAAAAACGGAGTAAAAAGAGAAAAGGATGGAATCTTTATAATTTATGGTTCATTAAATTTATTTTGAAGCATGACATCTCAGAACCTTTTTTTGTAAATATAAGTTGATTTTTTTTAACACGCTATAAGGCTAAATTTCTCTACCTTGAATGCACTTGTACAAGGAGCTAACAAAATTATGTTATTATCTTTATCGGGTAATAACTTAAAAAAACAAGACAGTACAAGCTTTTATCTAAAGAATAAGAAGTTGATTTTTTTAACGCAAAAATTTCTAACATACAATCATAATATTCTTAAATGTCTAGTGACAAGATCCTAGGTAGGAGGAAAAACATTTACGATATTAAAAACTGTTTAAAGAAATTGACGCTATTTTATTTCACACTTTCTTCTTTTTATTGTTAAGGAATGGATACAAATCCCGTACAAGAATTCAAAATGTTCACTGATTGATTTTTTTATAGCATGATGTTACGAGAAGAATCACACACAATATCCTATATACATTTTCCTATTCTGTGAATTAGATCGATAAACTTCTGTCACTCATACTGTGTTACAACATATAACACAAGCAGTTCGCACAAAATTAGCAGTCGGTGACCCATCTATTACACATGAATAGCAACACAAAATTAACACATTATTTCCTCAACATTGTAGGAGAACAAACACTGTGCTGAACTGGTAACAAGTCAGACCTAAACGTTTTGAGTGTATTCTGTAAAATAATAAACGTGTACTGAAGGAGTCGAGAGCGTGGCAATATTCGCCAAGTTAAAAAAGAAGTACCTGGCGGTTGGACAAGCCCGCCAATAAACATTATTGCGGACATCAATATTGGATGAGCCCTACAGGTGGGGGACACGGTCAAGTGTGAGTAAGTGGCTAACTGGCTCGGGAAATGAGCTTTTAAGTGAAAGGGGACTAGAGAAGACAGAGGGAGAGAAAGCGGGAAAGAGAGAAATAAAGAGAGAGAGAAAGGGAGAGGGAGAGAGAGAAGGACAGAGAGAAGGACAAAGAGAAAGAGAGAGAGAGGGAGAGAGAGAGAGACAGAAAGAGAGAGAGTGGGGGAAAAAACGAAAGAAAACTTAAAGGAAAAAAATAGCTAGGGAGGCATGTGGTTCGATGGATGACACAGTGATAGAAAGAGATAGAGGGAGAGAGACAGGAAGACAGAGACAGACAGACACATAGAGAGTGAGAGGTAGGCGAAGAGAGAAATGATAAGTAATTTAAGGGAATATCATAGATAATGAGATGTACGAAATAGAGGAAGATATAGACAGATATAGGGAGAAATAAAGAAGTTGAGAGAGAGGGAAAGAAAGAAAACATAGAATACAAACATTAATAATAAAAGTATTTCTGTCAACATTTTGGAAAAAAAAACAATCAAATAAACGTAACTCAAAACCTCAATGACACAAAGTCAAGGGGGTAAAGGATATATATTTATAAAAAAAAACAATTTGAAAATTGAAAACATAAATATAAGATCACAATTAGGGTAATTATATAACGCATAAAATAAAAGACTGAAAGGAAAAGAAAGCACTTCCTAATCGATGTCACAGCCATAGAGAATCAGCGATCGATATGCTTTTAGCGTGATAAAGAAAATGGAAGCACAGCAGGAGCAGAGGGAATTATGGTGATGGAAGTTTATTGGGATAGAATGATCGATAATCAATAACAGAAATATGTCAATAAAAAGAATGCAGGAAGTCTCCTAGTGTTTCTGGTTTGATGACTCCATACATTAATCGCCTCCATACTATTATATTGCTCAATGCCAGCAGCAAATTACACGCAATTCCTCCCCTAACCCCTCACCCCCCGCACCTGCTCCCCTCCCACTCCACATTCCCGATTCGTGATGTAGAACCGAAAAGCATGTCCTAATGGAGACGCTAGCGGCGAAGATTTAAACCTCAGACAACCTTCTAGTCAATCCAGGGAACTGCCGACTACTATTTCAGGGTCCCCAATCAATGATGTTTTGACAATAACAATAGTGGTATGTTTATTTACACTATCAGCGCTGGAGGTATGTGTGTGGGAGGGTGGTGGAGCAACTTACGCGTGGTCTTTAAATCGGTAGGTCCTTAGTTCGAAACCCACGATCGGCCAACATTTTATTTGTCCAATTTCTTCCTCTTCTGTTTGAATCATTGTCAGTATAATGTGACCAACTGGGATGGAGAACTATGTATTGCAGCACTGTCTTTGTGTGGCAGCCCCTACCATTGTCAGACGCTAGTCTTAGGACCCGTTTACAATACAGCCTATAAAGAGCTGACGTTGAACAATAAGTAATCGACACAAGTCAACCACTAGCGTTACTGCTTTGTTCACCTCGGACCTCAAGAGAGAGAGAGAGAGAGAGAGAGAGAGAGAGACAGAGAGAGAGAGAGAGAGAGAGAGAGAGAGAGAGAGAGAGAGAACCATTAAAATGTATCACTCTAACGTTCCATCAACGATTATGCGACGGCAGAAATCCGAGGAAATCAAAAAATTCAGAAAGGTCGAAAAATGTGTCCTCAAGTATTACGTTTAGAATTATTAAAAATAGTCTTCCTACGGAAAAGATAAGCGAGCGCAACGTATCGACTATCTGTGCCACGTAGAATCATGACGCACTAAAACAAAATTTGAATATCAAATAAAATAACAAAGATTTACACTTTTTACACTGACCATTAGATAATTATGGTGAGTAATGGTTATACTTCTGTGCGATAGAAAATACTCTGATATATAAAAAGCAACAATTCTAAACAAAATGATGAAACACGAGATGTACAGGAAGGAGAATGGACAATGATTAAACAAGTATAATCATGTACCTAAATTGTTGGGTTTTCAAATGTATCACCTTAATCTAATCTATACCTCTATCTGTGTAACACTATCCTATTGCTATTCAGTATTTCTACCCTCTCTGTCTCTGTCTCTCTGTCTGTCTTTGTCTCTGTCCGTCTGTCTGTATGTCTGTCTGTCTGTCTGTCTGTCTGTCTGTCTGTCTGTCTGTCTGTCTGTCTGTCTGTCTCTCTGTCTGTCTGTTTGTCTCTCTCTCTCTCTCTTTGTCTATCTCTCTGTGTGTTTCTCTCTTTTTTTTAAATTTATCCATCTCTATCTCGCTCTCTCTTGCAATAAAACTTATCAATTTTGTACTTACCTGAGAGAAAATCATACAGCAATTCAAGAATATGTGGAGAAAAGGAAAAAAAAACATATTAATAAGCATAATGATATTGATTCATGATTTAGACATTTCAATTTAAAAAAAAACACAGAACAAAGAGCATTGGTTATAACAAGCGGCACAAAAGTCTAATATTAAATTATCTGGAAAGCAAGAATGGCTTCGATGTTAATTTAGATTCAGTATAAAAATGTTCAGTAAATTCGTCTTTCAAATAACCTAAATACAAATACATTTGATTAAACACGACAAAGGAATGGCTATCAGTTTGATCTGGGCCAAAGTGAGTGGTGGTATAGCAAGAAAATTTTCTCAGGTGCACAACATGGCAAGGAGAACAGAAGGAGTACTTCCAAATATATGAATATAAATTTAGTAAAAAAAAAAAAAAAAAAAAGAAAAAGAAACGAACTTATTTACCCAAAGGAGTGTTGCATCACGTTTCAAACTTTATATACAAGTCCGATGGCGAGTTATATGTACGCGTTCATTGTGTACAAACGCAGTGACAAATCACGCCCCTTCAATAATTGTTATCTTACGGAGGATATTTCTCAATGATGTTTATCACCAACTGTTTCTATGTATAAACAAATGCTATTTTGGTTGTCATAAGTTTTGATGATTTCACATCTTTGACCTTCGCTTTTTGTCCTCAACTTCTTGGATAAAAGTTATAATAGAACCACTTAGTCTCTGCATCATCTCTTACCACGTTCGGTCGAAAATCTCAGTAGTTAAACTTAGTTGCCTTTCTAAGACTTTTAAACATTTTTTTTTGCTTTCTTCCCATTCCAGCCCCCTCTCATTTTCGTTTGTTCTTTACTTTGAAACAAAACACAATGCTCTCCTTTCTCCCCCATGATAACACCGGTTCTCTTCCGAGATTCTGCAATGTGACCTGCATTTCTCCATGTCCCACACCCCTATCCCTATCTGTCTGTATCTATTTCAGCTTGTACTCTGGATCTTTTGCGTCTGTTTTCTACTCCCCCTTTCTCTCCCACCTCTCTACTAATGTCTCCATATGCCCACCCCTCACCCTTTGCTATCACTCTATCCCTCTCTCGTTCTACCTCTCTCTCTCTGTCTCTCTGTCTCTTTCTCTCCCTTTCTGCCCAAGAAAAAAACACAAATCTCACTATCTGTGCGTTTCTTTTTCCTCATTTTCCGCCTTTCCTATCTCTCTCTCTCCTCTCACTCTCTCTCTCTCTCTCTCTCTCTCTCTCTCTCTCTCTCTCTCTCTCTCTCTCTCTCTCTCTCTCTCTCTCTCTCTCTCTTCTCTCTCTCTCTCTCTCTCTCTCTCTCTCTCTCTCTCTCTCTTTCTCTTTATCTCTCTTTACGCTATCTCACTACCATTTTTATATTTCTAACATGTAACACACACTCCCTTCTTTCTCACTTCGCATTGCTCTGGCACTTTGCTTCTCTCTCCCTTCTCAATGCCTCCTAGCACACCAGATCAAAGAGGTCTCTAATCCCCACTAATCCAACTAGGTGCCTGCCACAGGACAACCTTATTCACGTGTCGCTGACATAAGTTGGGATATAGATACCTCTTTACCAAGAAAAACTACCATACTCAATATAAAACATTTTTTTTTACTTTCCAAATAAATTAATTGTATTTTGCTGTAGAAAGGTTACAGCTATACATTTTTTAAACCTTATAGAGCACATTATTTTTTAATCATTCTAAACACACTTATTAAGTAATTGAAAACTTTCAAGTCCGACTTGTGTCTGATTTGATTCAACCCTGTCGCTACACATTAAATTTCGCCTACTATTTGGCGGAAAACTACACTTAAGGAGAGCTGATGAGGTTGGCAGTTGAATGTCCCAAGAGTCTCCTGTACTACTACAGCGCAGGTCAACCGTATACGCCCTTTCAGTCATTGTTCTTAGTCCTGGTCTGGCACAGTGATGCAGTAAACAATGTAGACACAAAGGGTCGCACAATAATTGTTTACAGGGCGAATGTAAATGTGTTTATCCTATTTATCTGAAATTGGTAGATTGAAGTGGAATAAGAAGTGGGTGACTGTAATTCATGCTGTAATTGAAACCTTTGATTCTATCTCTCTCTTTTCTCTATCCTATTCTTTCTCAGTCACTGTCTGTCTGTCTGTCTGTCTGTCTGTCTGTCTGTCTGTCTGTCTGTCTGTCTGTCTGTCTGTCTGTCTGTCTGTTGTCTTCTGTTGTCTGTCTTCTGTCTGTCTGTCTCTCTCTGTCTCTCGTGTCTGCTCTCTGTCTCTCTCTCTCTCTCCCTCTCTCTCTCTCTCTCTCTCTCTCTCTCTCTCTCTCTGTCTCTCTCTCTTTCTCTCTCTCTCTGTCTGCCACAGGACAACTTCACTCTGTAGTCTCTTCAGGTCTATAAAATTGTAAGTATTGCTGCAAATCCTTTGCCAAATGTAGCGTATTAATTTGTTCGGGTTTCCTTACATGCTTTGGCTATAATTATACTCAATGCAGGCTAATAAGGAGAACATTTTCCAAAGGTGGCTTGTACTACTGAAGCACAGATCAACCGTAAGCGACGTTTTATTCATTGTTATTAGTTAATGTCTAGCACGGTGATGTATTAAACAATGAAGACAGAAATGACCGCACACCCATTAGATTTTTTTTTCTCAAATGGGCATACAAGTGTAATAAAAATATGGTAATTATAATTATTGTTTCTCGTAATTAATGCTTCTTGAAGCGTTTAATTCTCTCGCTCCTTTCCCCCTCTCTCTTTCAGTCTATCTCTCCGTCTCTCTCTCTCTCTCTCTCTCTCTCTTCTCTCTCTCTCTCTTTCTCTCTCTCTCCGTGTGTTTTCCTTTGTCCCTCTTTGTGACTCTCCCTCTTCTTTAATTTCTTCTTTACTTCTACCAATATAAACATTACATTGTTTTTATTATCAGAAAATATAGTAACAAAATATTTTTTGTACCTTCCTCCATATCTATCTCCATGTACCTATGCCTGCATATATGTCTGTCTTTCAATGCTCCCTCTTTCTCATTGTGTCACGCTGTCTCTGTCTCTCTCTTCTCTCTCCCTCTCTCTCTCCTTCTCTCTCTCTACCTCTCTCTCTCTCTCTCTCTCGATCGCTCACACACATACACACACATAATATGTCTATAATTCTCTCTCGCTCCCTCTATCTCATTCCTACAACTAGAGCAAGACAGTTTATTTTCTTTCTATATTTACAGCTGTTTTATTATTTACCACATCCTCCCACTTCAAGCCTTGCTCTATCTATATATCACTACGCTGGGCTCTTTTTTTCAGTAATCTCTTGACACCGTAATTACAGGCCATGCCAGCACTCTATCCTGCCAGACATTCTGATCAGACCTGGATTGATACAGAGAAGCTAACCGTTAACCAGTTCTCAAAGACCCTCGTTAGATCTCCTCGATCTCCTAGGGTCCACTGGTTTGGTGAAAAGTGTATAAGACATGGTCTGATGCTACCATTAAAGAGAAAGGGATAGGAAGTCGAGGGAGAGAGATAGAGAGAGAGAGGTAGAGAAAGGAACAAAGGGAGGGTGAGGGTGAGAGAGAGAGAGAGAGAGAGAGAATTAGATTTGCACATTCATAACGTACCAGCTGTCGACTGCATTAAGTGTATATTTAAACTGATAAGCCCACAAGAAAAGAACTGTAAAGATGTCATTTTTCCGTCACATCAAGTCCTATGTCTGTCATATATAAAGAAAGCATGAATCGAAAGCGTACTTTCTTGTATTCTCCTGTCCGCCATTCATAACCCACGATTTAATATGATATGGTAATGTCTTTGTAAAAAAAAAAAACAAAGGATGAATATGCCATAGGTTTCTCATTATGGTGACAGGATTAGCGATAAACTAGGATGTGCTGGGAGGAGAGGGGGCATGATTTCTTATCATTTTTTTAATTACATCTCTATCTTTTTCAATACGATTTAAGACCTTCATTATTATTGGTTTCCGAAGGCGCGCTTCATTATATCCGATGAAATAACAACAAAGCCACAGAGACGGAGAGATAGAGACATACAGACAGAGAACAGATATTGTGATAGATAGACAGAGGCAGAGACAGACAGAGAGCCAGACAGAAATAGAGACAGAACAATGCAGAGAGGCAGTGGGAGAAAGACAATAGGATAACAGGAGAGCGGACTAGAAAGGCAGATAGACACATACAATCAGTCAGGAAAAAAAAGAAAATCCGAGCTGCGTACGGACCAAGATTAAGAAAAAAACCCAGTAGATTAACAGGTAGAGAGAAAGAAAGAAAGAGAAAGAGAGAGTGAGAGAGATTGAGATACAGACAGACAGGGAGTGATGGAGACAGAAGTAGAAAAGATAGAGAGAGAGAGAGAGAGAGAGAGAGAGAGAGAGAAAGAGAGAGAAAGGATATATAAAGAGAGATAAGGACAGAGAAAGTGAAGATCGACATAGAGGAGAGAGGGTGCGATGAAAACAAACATACAGATTGTGTAGTGACATACAGACAGTCAAACGGGGGTTCAATCGACACATAATTGTGATGACAAAGGATTTGACGACCATAAAAGGAATTGGCAAACAAACAAAAATATAAGAAAGGGTGATAAAAAATATTGTAGGTAAAGTGAATAGAATGATATAACTGAAAATCGGATATATAGGACATGTAAAATAAAGAAACAGATAAATAAAACGGTAAATAGAATGACAAAAAGATACAGATAAGGAGAGAGAGAGAGAGAGAGAGAGAGAGAGAGAGAGAGAGAGAGAGAGAGAGAGAGATACTACTACTACTACTACTACTACTACTACTACTACTACTACTACTACTACTACTACTACTACTACTATTACTACTACTATTGCTGCTGCTGCTGCTATTACTGCTATTACGACTACTTCTATTATTACTAAATAATATTATCACAATCACACGACGTGAACAACTAAACTGTGGATACAAAATATTCTTAAGATGTTTTTTTCTTTATTTCGTTCAAATGCTCATTTCAACATGAATCATTTTATTAAGGCGCTATGAGGAAAAAGAAATCCATGAAGATAACTTAGGAGTACCACAGGTTAAATAGAGAAAATCTTGATCTAGATTTTGGACAGAGGTGACTCTCTCTATAATTTCGTTATGTCTGATCTTATTAATTTTATCAATAGAAGCGACCCTGTTTGATTAACCCTGGATATAAAGAGGTTAGTGGGACAAGTACACTAGTACTATGACAAAGTCTGTATTTCCTAGAAAATTGTCATTAGTACGCCTGGATGGAGTAAAGAATACGACGAACAATGTAGAAATATCCCCTTCTCCCAAAGAATTAAGGTCGCCACCACTCCTAGGGCCTACCCTTACACCATGCACTTCAGACTCCAGGATCAAAGGATGACATTGCGGATGCTACCCTTCTCTGTTTTAGGCCAATCATTCGATATGAATTTAGCAAGGAATTGTCTAGTTACATCATTCTCATTGTTGGGAAATTTAGGTGTCCATTTTTTTTTGTCATTGATTCAGTAAAAAAGAAAAACCCACGTCAGAATAATGCATATCGGAGACTCTTTCATCTTTTGGTGAAAAAAATATTTTTTTCTTTTTGTGTAGTAATTGAATAAGAAGAATACTGTACATGTACTCAAAAAGCTTTCAAATTATATAGTATGGAGAGGCACATTAAAGAATATACGAATCGGAGGAGTACAGAGAGATAGATGATAAAGTAGAAAGGAAGTAGAAGACGGAACCACAGAAAAGAAGATAGAGGAAGGGATTGGCTCGAAATTAAATTACTCTTAAAACTTTCTAGCAGAATTACAAAACTGCTGAACCAAAACGAGTGAGCTATTCCTCACTTTACTTAAGTATAAGAAAAATCATTTCAGGACCACTAAATCTACGCAGTGGAATAAAAGTGGTTAGAAAGGGCTCATAGAACGGGATAAAATACCGTCCCGAAACTCCTTCGATACCACAAGTTGCTACAAAGTCGAGAAAAAAATGAACCGAGTTTCATGACAGAACTTTGATCTTTAATTCAACGTAATATTTCAGGCTTTGTGATCCAAATGCTGAGAATGGATGATATAATTACACCATTTGGGCAAGAGGTTTTCTGACCGCTCATTTGCTGCACAAGTTTCGGATAGAACCGTTATTGGACGACGGTACAGATTTCATTCCCAGCGTCCTCGCATCAGTGTAATGTGACCGGCTGAGACAGGAGTCATGGTATCCCCGCCCTGTCTCGTGTGTGACAGCACATAACATTGTCAGACGTCCATTATGGGGCCCGTCCACAATATAGCCTATATAGTGCTGCTTTTGGACGTTAAACCAATCCAACCAACCAACCAACCAACCAACCAGCGTCCTCGCCTTTTCCATAAAACCCGTTATCGCAAAATCTCTTTATTTTGGTGGCACACTAACCTCTACGGCCACGTATCTAAAGTCTAGATCTAGACGCTGCCTTGATGAATGATCGTATCATCCTAGCTTTGCTCACTCGGGCAAACTTCGAGACTTGGCCAATTTTGCATCACTGCGCCCGCCATGAATACAAAATAATTAGAGGCGACGGGAGGGCTGGGATCCCTAGCGGCCCAGATCGGGCACATCCTCATCAGATGGAGAATACAATTCTAGGACCCTTCCCTATGGAAGCGGGATAGCTTCATGCCCTCCTCTGACGGCAATACGGTTTATTTTATGTCGCTTCTGGATGACGAAATTATTTTTGATGCAGGCCTATAGGTATTTTGATCTGAGAAGCTCGACCATGCTTTCTATTTTAAAGTTTACAAAATTCGGGGGAGTTTTGTTATTTAAATAATCGCAAGGTCAATAACGCATTACACTCATAACTTTATTTAGCCAAATTCATACCTACGTCGAAAATGTGACTGATTTCAATTGTTCATGTTGAAAGAAAAACACGTTTGAAAACATAAGCGCACTATTACAGTTTGAATTTGTAAATAATATTGCATTTATTTCACATCTCCAGAAAATTATAATTCAAATGGATATTGATAATTGAGCGAGACCTTAAATTTTCTGCGCCTCCATATTCGCTTAACAGATTCACTCCAAAAATTAATCCGAAAACGACAGGTAAGACCGTAACAGTAAAACAGTGCCATTTTATGAAGCACATTTTAAAAGTAAATCTGATTTTTTTAAGTAACCTAATTTGCTCCGTGTTTATTGGGGCTGAGATTCAAATTCCCTCGACCCAAAGCACTACCCACTGAACTATCTGGCGCCCCTCCGATATTTTATGTACGAGGTACAGTGCTTTTTAATACTAAAATAAGAGTTACCAAATGTTTAAGACGACCCATTTTTTTAAATCCCTAGACAATGGTCAGTAACTTGCCTCTTACGTCACGCCATTAAAGCAAAAAATAATGAACCCCGTGAGATTTAAATATAGAGTGCGAGGTGGATCGTGTTACGTCTACACGAAGCTTTAAGCATCACATTTGAAAGCAGATTACTTTGCGAATGTAGGTAATGAGACGGTAAAGCTCGAAAAAAATCAATTAAAAAGGAGACTGAGTTACAGAATAAAGAAAGAGTGAAGTTTGCAGGAAATAATCATGCATTGCTTTTCTGGGTAGAAATTGGGAGAGATGTGGGCATGCAAAAAATTGACTTGTGATAAAAATAACTCAATAAAAAGTGTTTCCTAGCAAGAACAAAAATAGGATGATACAAATTTAGGAAGATATACTCATACAGGCAGGTCGATCTCAGATAAACAAATACCCTACAGCAAAGTAATTACAGAACAAATTAAGTATTAAGAAACAATGAGGAGGAGGACCAGAAAACCACGTATTCGATTAACATAACTTCATTCTATAATTATATCGTTCCACATGCAATGCTAAATGAGCATACTTATAATAACGTAGAATGTAGACTGAGAGATACTGATGGCTATTATTAGACAGGCATTAATTTAAACTGATCTTGCATTTGTAAATATGTGTATCCATGAATTTTGACTTTTGCATGCATTTGTAAACAAAAGCGAAAAGGTAGAAATGAAAGACAAAATGGGGAAACAATTCTATAACCAACCTCTAACCCGTCTATTTATTTGCTATGCTATAAGCTTTAATTGAAATAAAAAACGAAACACAAATGAAAAAAAAATACTTCAGTGTTTCGGGCAAAGCATACAAAAACAAATAAGTAAAAAATAACGGAAAAACCAGACCCTCCAGACGGCTTAGGACTTGATAGATCTTTTTCATTCGAGCAGATTTACAAATCAGCCCTTTGTTTCCATAATTAAATTCCCAACAAGGAGTCCCGAAGACGGATGGGGTTTATCCGATTTTCCTTAAGACATTTCCAGTTCCAGACGCGTCAGGCCTTTTGGGTGTTCGCCACAGCCACCGAGTAGAAGCCGTCTCGAGACAAGCAAGGGCCCACAATTGGTTGAATTCAGCAGCCTGCACCCGGAAATGACAGTGACGTCCCTTGGCATTATCCAACACCTTCCTTTTTTTTCATTTATCTAAGACAGAGAAACAGAGAGAGAGAGAGAGAGAGAGAGAGAGAGAGAGAGAGAGAGAGAGAGAGAGAGTGAGAGAGAGAGGAGAAAAAGAGAAAGGGAGAGGGTGCAATAGGTTTTCATTTACTTCTGATCTAGTTTTCTGATTGTATTTAATTTTTGTTTTGATAATACGAAATCTTTCATGAGTTGGTGCTCAGATTTTGCTTTAAAAAAAATCTAAAATCGAAAGCCATACCGGATTACAGTAAAGAGTGAGTGGTATTGTTTTTGGGGATACTTCAGACGTTGTTTCAGTCCAAAGATTAATCTTTCGACCCTGGAAGTTGTCCACATCCACAAATTAATGACAGCTGATCGTTTACAGTCCTGCAAAGCGCTAAGTTATATACCAATAGTAATTTTGTAAATATTTTTACATGCTTTTTTTTGCAATATATACCAACATTATAAATAATTATACAAGCTCAATTTGTATATGCTTTTTTTGAAATAATTATATAAAAATATTATTATAGGCTCAATTTTTCTCACTTCTACATTATGAACTACAGCACCCATTTTCTAGTAACTTTGCGTGAGTGTAGGTCTTTTTTAAGTCCATTGTTAAAATTCATAATAATTATTTCTTAACGTTATTTTATAAAACAAAGGAAACAAAACGTTACGGTCCACTTATTTGTTCTTGGGGTAAAATCGGTTCAACGATAAGAAGTATTTCAATAATTTCCCCTACATCGATCTGTTCGATCGTAGCCAACATAATAATGATTATTTTGTATGTTCTAAAGTCTGTTTTGGTCGTTATGGGAAACTAGGGGGTTTTCACTGAATTGTATATTTATTGTATTATTAAAAGTTTTTTTTGTCGTGACAAAATGTCTGTCGTTAGTTCATGAAAGAATAGAAATCTTCTTTTTTAACTAAGGAATACTATGTGAGATTTAAATCTCAATCAACATAGCTAGACCTAATCTTTTTTAAATTTGTTTTGTATGCCTATAACTTAATAAAAAAATGTTTTGCCTATCTATATCTAGAAGATAATAGCATTACTGAGATCTGTATCTAAAGAAACATAGATGCTTTTTTTAAGGTTTTAGTCTTATCTAAATTTATAATGCCTAAGAACCTTTTTGTCTTTTAAACCTTTTTGTGCCTTTAGATTTACATCTAGAAAATTATCTATGTGAGATCTTTATCTTGATCTACACATACAATTTTATTTCCGTTTCTTTTCTTTTTTTTTTTTTTTTGCCTTTCTAGATCTAGGTCTATAGATCTGACATTGAGAAAATATTGGGTTAAACATGCTTGCTGTAACTGCCGTTTGTGCATTATTGTTATTATTATTATTGTTATTATAGTGTCCTGTGTCTACACCGATACCGAGATTGAGAAATCTGTGTCCTATGTCTACATCGATACCGAGGCTGAACAATCTGTGTCCTATGTCTACACCGATACCAAGACTAAGCAATCTGTGTCCTATGTCTACACCGATACCAAGACTGAGCAATCTGTGTACTATGTCCACACCGATACCGATACCGAGATTGAGCAATCTGTGTACTATGTCTACACCGATACCGATATCGAGACTGAGCAGAGCAATCTGTGTACTATGTCCACACCGATACCGATACCGAGATTGAGAAATCTGTGTACTATTTACACACCAATACCAAGACTGAGCAATCTGTGTACTATGTCTACACCGATACCGAGACTGAGCAATCTGTGTCCTATGTCTACACCGATACCAAGACTGAGCAATCTGTGTACTATGTACACACCGATACCGAGACTGAGCAATCTGTGTACTGTCTACGCCGATACCGAGACTGAAAAATTATATGTCCTATGTCCATATCGATTCCGAGACTGAGCAATGTGTACTATGTCTACACCAATACCGAGACTGAGCAATCTGTGTCCTATGTCTACACCGATACCGAGACTGAGCAATCTGTGTACTATGTACACACCGATACCGAGACTGAAAAATTATATGTCCTATGTCCATATCGATTCCGAGACTGAGCAATGTGTACTATGTCTACACCAATACCGAGATTGAGCAATATGTGTCCTATGTCTACACCGATACCGAGACTGAGCAATCTGTGTCCTATTATATTGTGTATGTGCCTGACTGTGTTTGCGTGTGTGTGTGTGTGCCTGTATGAAAACTTCACTACAATGATGAAAGTACTGTGCCACTCTCACAGTGTCTAACTGTCTGTCTAAACAGTTGAACAACCAGAAGAAAGACTTACGCTATATATTATGTCACAAA
Organism: Elysia chlorotica; assembly: GCA_003991915.1. NCBI lineage: Eukaryota > Metazoa > Mollusca > Gastropoda > Plakobranchidae > Elysia > Elysia chlorotica. Next base: position 367,382 of record RQTK01000248.1, read on the forward strand.
CAGAGCGGAAGCGGCCTAAAAGGATCTAGCTAGTTCTGACAGGATCAATTTAGTATCATGGAAGACTGAATCGGATGCGTACACTGTTTGTCGGTGATAAATAACAGAATCTGATTATGTAGAACTAGAAAATAAAAGGGTTTAAACTACTTGTTATATAAACTTAATTTTTAAAAAGGAATGGGGGAAAAAACAGTTAATTTCTGTCTATTTGCTATATAACCATAACATCTGAAAGAGTACTACAGAGCTTTCATCAAATAATATTTCTAGTAAGTGTAATTACAACTAAAATGGTTATACACATGACTGGATATTTGAATCAGTTCAAACAGGGGCGGAAATGATTCGTAATCCTCCCTTCTTTCTTTCATCATTTTTGTAGTTAGCTCAACTTTGCCTCTGTGGATCTCTTTCAGTTCACTTTGAGATGTTTTCTCTTTTTTATGTGAGATGTTTTCTTCTATTCTCGTAAGATTGCCGGTGTGTTTGGAGCAATGTTGACGCCAAACAGGGAACTCCTGGAATCGCCGTCAATCAAGCTGCGGCAAATGGAGCCCCGTGGCGTGATCTTTGATCGCCCCCAGGTTTGGGTTCCGTCTGAGCAGCCACTTCGCTCCATCAATAGCTGTCTCAGACACAATAATACTGGGCAGGATTCGGGCCAAGAGGAGGAATTAGGGGGAACGACAGAAATGGGATTGGGGTTGGGATGGGAGGAAGTGGTGGTGGAAAAGTAAACAAGTTGGGAAGCTGAGATGCCGCAAATAGCCCATGACGCATACACGTATTCGGATAGATTTTGAGATAGACAAATTTATAGATATATAGGTGGATAGATAGATAGATAAATAGATGAATAGGTATAGATAGAGAGAAAGCTAGAGTGAGATAAAGAGAAAAGAGAGAGAAATAGAGAGAGAGAGAGAGAGAGAGAGAGAGAGAGAGAGAGAGAGAGAGAGAGAAAGAGAGAGATAGAGAGAGAGAGAGTGACTGACTGTTTTTACAGCTCGTCAGCACGGTAACGGCTATAACTATTCTGCCTAGATCGAGAGAGTGGGAGGGGAGAGGTTTACCAAACAAGTATAAATGAACTGAAATAGAAAGATAATCAGATGTACAGCAACAATTTATCATAGCTTCAGGCTTGACAAAAAAAAGAAGATAATTATACCATTAATACTAATTCCCGAACGACAATGCCTCTCTTCCGGATTTATTGCATAACATCATTAGGCCCAAAATTCAGGATCACAAAATGATAGTGACTTTTTTGCGGGTTTTCAGACTCTGGCTGAAAGTAGTGCAAACTGACATCGAGCTGGTGCTACTTGTCTTCATCAAGAGGAGAATGCAATCACATCGACTGACACCATTCTATCAGATTACTCCGCAATGGGATGCCCAAGGCAGCCGCCATGGCAGCATCGTGGTAATACAAAAATACCAGCCAATCAGATTATTAGAAAATGACTGCGCATCAAATAGATGGAAATACCTCTTTTGCGTCTTAAGGCGACTTTCTTCGTGGGCCAGCGAAAAGGGTTAGGAAATGAACTAAGAATATAAGAGCATTAGGTACGGCTCTTTAGTTTTCTTTAATTTTCTTCAAAGCTAGTTTGAGGGGTTCGTGATACGAGGCGGCTAAGCATAGTTAGGCTTGGAGAGGCGGGGAGGGAAAAGATCGATACATGAAGATAGAGAGGTCTGTGGAGAGAGACATTAGAGTTAGGTAGGGAGAGACAGGGGAAGAGATAGAGAGATAGGGAAATATAGAGATATGGGGGAATAGAGACACAAAAAGAGAAATAAGAGAGGGAGATAAATGGTGAAGGAGAAACAGCAAAGCGAGGCAGAGAGGAAGAGGGGAAGAGAGCATGAGAGAGGGAGGGATAGGAACAGAGACAAAGAAACAGCCAAACGAAGCAGAGAGAGAGAGACGGGAGGAAATTATAAGGGAGACAGAGAGAGAGAGAGAGAGAGAGAGAGATAGTGAGAGAGAAAGGGGAGGAGAGATAAAAGAAAGAGATAAATAGAGAGAGAGAGAATGTAATGCGATGCATATAAATTAAATAGATTTTATCAATACACTTGCATGCTCAATCGCACTTGATTAATATTTAATCAGACACCTACCACTGATATTAACAACGTCACCATCGAGATTCTACCGCAAAGGGAATAACTACAAAACCTATGTTTATATAAACATTGCAAGCTGTAAACATGCCAATACAATTATATATTTATAAATAATTATACCAGCTTTGTTAGAACCAAACTGATGATCAGCTGCACTAGCGTAATATCATGGATGATTGATCAAATACCAGGCCCTATAATACTGTGTTAAGGCGCGATCAGTTCTTGACGCGAGGAGGATTGATGAATCCGCACTCGCTGATCGGCCTGGAGGTCAGACATTGCAGGGATGAAATCTCCATTTTGATGCAGTGGTCGTGTCCAGCCACGACCAGGTTCTGGGGTGAATCTCCCATGAGACCTAGACTGGTGACAATAACAGCTTAGCGTTCAAAAAGTGAAAATGTAATGGCGTAATGTCGCCGTTTGGTGAGTGTTATTAAACCATTAATGCGGGTCAATGATGAAATCCTTTTAAATTTCCAGTGAGTCATTGGGTTAATAAGTCTAGACCGGCGTGAGAATTAGACGCGAGACAAAAATGTGTGTGTGTTTTCGTGGGTTTTTTTTTTAAACTTTTTTGTTTTTGATCCATGTGTCTTCGTTTTCATATGTATCAACGTACTGTCAACGCAAGACCTCAAATAAAAAACCGAGGCTTATGAACTTTAAACAGAGAAGGGTCTTTTTACTTGGATGTGGTGCAATTAGCACGGTGATAGCAATATTTGATTGACCCATATAAAATCGATAATGCACGCACTATCAGGCAACTCGCATTCATTCAATTTCATACTGTTCCTTTTTTGAATCTGCCTTTGAATGTTTGTTGATCGATTACCAAGAGCCGGTAGGAAAATCACGAAAACCTATATTTGGATCTCTTGAAATTTGTATCGAAATAACTCAAAATCGATCCATATCTGATTCTGTTTTCAGATTTCATAAATATCTGATGATCGACTTGAGAGAGCGTAAAATTAAAAAAAAAAAAAGGGGGGATATGAAAAATTGAGTTCAATGCCATATGTAAACTTGAAACTTTTACTGTTTGGATTTGTGCTCATACAAAAAAACTTGTAAGGTTTTTTTTTTAAGTTTCATAAGGAATATATGCCGAGATGTTAAATTCTTTAATGGAGATGTAGGGTTTAACGTAGATCTGCTGACAGAACTTATCAATCATTTAAACACAGACATTAACGTTCTGAACGTTTCACACAAGCTGATTGAATGGGTTTTGTATGCCTTTAAGGAGAGTAAATATTCGGGAGGAAAAGATGTTTTAGTGTGTAATGAGAAAATTGAAAGGGGAGAGGGGGGGGACGCAGTGAAGTCGACTGCATAAATAGAAGGTTTGATATATTGAGCATGAACTCCCTCCACCACGCCTTACGAGCTTTTTTTTAAAACCTTGCGATCTAAGTGATGCAAGGCAGTTCAGACAGCAATGTAATTAGAAAACTGCTGGCGTGAAGAGCTGTTAATGGCCTTGCATTAGGAAATGTGCCCACAACAATGGGCAATCTTTCCACTTGTTTAGGTACACGGTTCACCAAGTGCGGCGACTAGTCCTGGCCTCCATCCCAGTCACAGTGGAAAGACCCTGAAGCCTGGACAAGTTTAGCTACTCGCTCTGTCCTTAGATAACCCGGGCCGGAGCGCGTCCTGAGCTTTCACGGCACTCAGTGGAGGGACAAAACATGTCAGGCAGAAGGGCATGTCCTTACAGTGGATGGACCTTTAACATAGGCTGCATGTATGGGATGGTCGTGTGTATCTATGGAGTAGGGGGAGTGGGTGGGGAAGATAGGGGCAGTAGGGTATGTACAGTGCACTATTAAAAGCGTCCTTGATGCCGTGGTGTATAAATAATTATGTAAATCACCGTCGCACCTAATGCCTCATGGGTAATGCCGTGCTTAAATCATTGGATTGTTCTGATAAATGGTATGGTGTATACAATCAATTACTACAAAAGAATATTAATGATTACCTATATTAACATACCATCTATTTGTTTTACTTTAGTTTAGCCACTTCCATCCCTTATCTCTGTCTGTCTGACGCTTGGTCTCCCTGTCTATCTTTCTCTGTCTGTCTGTCTGTCTGTCTGTCTGTCTGTCTGTCTGTCTGTCTGTCTGTCTGTCTTTCTGTCTGTCTGTCTGTCTGTCTGTCTGTCTGTCTGTCTCTGTCTGTCTCTCTCTCTCTCTCTCTCTCTCTCTCTCTCTCTCTCTCTCTCTCTCTCTCTCTCTCTCTCTCCAAAAATGTACTGATTATTTTAATAAAAAGTAAAACAAGGAAAAGGTTATGTTTATGATAGTCTTTCCACAAAAGAAGCGTGCTCTTAATAGCCTTGTTGTCAATAATCGCAACCACAGTCTGCACTCTGGAAAATAAATATGAGTTTGCATGGCTTTTTTTAATTCCTAAGTGCGGGCCCAGAAATACGTGTGGAGTATTACACCGACTGTGGGTGGCAAATGCATAATTGATGCCGTGTCGGAAACTTTATCAAGCGGCCTGTCAAAGCTGGAAAAATGCATCTAATAAAACCTTTCATCGTAGACAAATGCTGTTACATATTAATTAAATAGGTGACAATTTTTTACGGAGGTGCATTGGCAAAATATCGAATATTCACATGGTCCCAAAAATAACCTGGCTAAAAAAAGGCTTTGGTTTTAGGGGAAATTAAAGGCAAAAGCTCGACAAACATTTTTATGCAGTAAGTGGTCTTCTTTAATTTGTCATCCTTCCCCGTTTGGGTATAATATCTGTTTTGACATTATTCAGACGAATGTCATGAGGTTTTTTTTAAAGTTTCAGCCAGAAGAAAAGACCATGACATGTTCGCAGCGCAACAAATTGTTTCGCCTATACTTTCTACTTTCTTTACATTTCGAATACACAAAAACGTGGGGGGTTCTTTCTGCATTCAATAACATGTTGTAAAAAACACAAACGTATTAACTCATTGAACCGGAAAGTTTGGAGCTCTTTATCCTGAAGAAATAGGCGTGAAAGTCGTCTTTATGAGACTCGATTCATTGGTCTCCAATCTCAAAGAAGACGAAGAAAGAATATTGCCGGCAGCCATGTAAGGCTAAGATTGTATCTAAAGACCTAATTATGTTCAAATAAGAAAAACGGTCATACGGTGAACCGAGCGAACCATATAACGCAAAGCAATAAAAGTCTGAATCAGATCAAATAATGTGATTACTTTGCAATAAAAATCCTCTTTGCAAGCAAGCTTTACTAAAAGGTAACACAATTTCTATACGAAGTGAACCAGTTTTGTTTTGATCAGTGTTTCAAAACATTTCTTACAAGAGGCTTTTTAAGATACATTTTGCTTTATCAAGTACCGAGATAAAAACAGTACCTGTTTTGTCTAAGCAAAAAAAAAAATCAAGTAACAAAACGATGGACCACGAAATAGTGAATTCATTTATTCCTGATTTATTTTGGTGCTTGAGATGCACTTGTTGAACCGTTTATTAGGTCCGCCTGAACCTTAAACATATTAACAAATTTTGTGTGAAAAAAATATATATGTTGTTGTTGTTTTGCTTTGCAACTGTAACAGTATAAGTGCATTTTTAAAGTTTACTTATGTGTAAATGAACTGACATCTTTAAGTTTAATTAAGTCGGATAAAGTATGCTAAGCCGAAAAAGAAATTATACGTACTTAGCAATTTTATTCATGTGTTTTTGTTTTCATCTCCATTTTTCATCCGTCGACTATAATTCTCTCTCTTTCTCTCAGTCTGTATCTGACAGTCTGACTTTTCTTCTTTCCTCTATATCTCCCTCTCTTTCTCTCTCTCTCTCTGCCTCTTTCTCTCAAACTCTCTCTATTATTCTCTCCTAATCTTCTTACCTCTCTCTCTTTCTCTCAAACTCTCTCTATCATTCTCTCCAAATCTTCTTACCTCTCTCTTCCTTCCTCTTTCTCTCTTTCTCTCTCTCTCTCTGTCTCTCTCTCTCTCTCTCTCTCTCTCTCTCTCTCTCTCTCTCTCTCTCTCTCTCTCTCTCTCTCTCTCTCTCTCTCTCTCTCTCTCTCTCTCTCTCTCTCTCTCTCTCTCTCTCTCTCTCTCTCTCTCTCTCTCTCTCTCTCTGTGCAGCGTTGTTGATCAACCAACTTATCATCTTTACACTAAAATTGTTTCTTTCTACTTTTTTTTGCTTGCAACCTATGTGACTGATTTACTTTTTTTCACTTTATTATTTAACCACACAATGTCATTCCAACTGATTAATCGCTACTACAATAAAGCGAGCTTATCTATAGATATGTAGTTTTACACATACACTATTTTTTTTTAAAGAACCTCTTCTGTACTTTTTTGCTAGGTTTGTTTGAGATAAATCATTTAAAGATAACCAAAGTAGGCGATAGGCATAACTATTACATTGGATATTGGATAGAATAATTTTTTTACGAATATTTTAGTGTGTAATATGCCTAACCTGAAGCTTTCAAAGTATAAACTATGTTATCAAAATAAAACTATAGTAGTCTTATCAGGAGGATGGACTGTATCCGGATACATGGACATACATGTAACGATGCTTTTAAAGCTTGATCATCATTGAGTTTCAAAACTGAAAGCTTACTCTAGTTCTCACTGCAGTCTGTCCTAACGTGTCTCAGTCACGTATGTAAATTGTTACCCTCATTGCAAGAAAATAGCGTTCTCCTAACGGAACCAAAAGTAGGTGGCCCAAAACTGTAGGTCAAATATTTGAAATCGCATATACAGATGGGGATTCTATGACTTTTGTCTCCGTCATATTATAAGCCCTACTGACAATGAGAGTGATCCCGCCAGTAAAAAGGCGACTGAATCGGGGGATTGAACCTCGGACCATTCATTCTAGGCACCGTGCTCTACCACCTCATGAATGTCGTCCTCCTGGTGATTGCAAGACTTTTCTTATTTGCTTTACGTCCCATAGGTTTTCAAAAGAAAACAACTAAAATTACCGTAATGGGGGCATCGTTTGAGACTCGAACCACGGACGCCTGCTTGGCAGTTCCAGGCACTACTGATTTAACTAACTCTGAGGGTATTAAACAACTTCACATTGCAGATATCAAAAGTGTATTCTCGTTTTAAAGGTCTCTTAGATCTCAGGGGAGTTCCCATACGGCGACAGGATCCCAGAGTGGGATGTCAGGGACTTCTTATTCCCACACCGACTTAACCAGGTGGGGAAAACTTCCGGCCACTAGAGCAGGGCTTGAACCCGTGGCAGTCTTAAACCGCTTGTAATTGCCTAATATGTATAGATTACCTGCCGAGTATGAGTCTCAGCGGAGAGACTGTGACCGACTTGGACCTCCGGTAGAATCTCGGGGGTCTAGGATGTGTGTCCAGCTTGTTTACACTGGTCATACCGGCTACACGAAGATGGTCACAGGGGTAAACAAAAAATAGTTTCAATGCTGGTCAAATCCAAAGATTGGGACGAAGTATAAATCCTCTGGTTTCTTGGAAATCACAGTATTTTTAAAAGTAAACGAATAGTTGTAACGCTTGACAAATCACAAGATTGAGACGTAGTAAAGTAAGGAACCTCCTCGCTTCTTAGAAATCACGGTATGAAAAAAGAGTAAATAAATCGTTTCAAAACTTTACAAGTAGAACGATTGCGACGAATTTAATTAAAGTTAGCTTCTTGAAAATCGCAATGTTTCACAGGCTGATACTTTAGATTCGACTATTTCATGACACAGGTGTTTATAAAATATGTAACGTCTATCAATTTACAGGAAAAGTATCATACCGCTGTGAGATATTTTTTCATTCACGAAGTATGGAGAATGCATTGACCTATTTTAAAATCGTCTATTTATTCTATAGAGAATCCTTGACCCACTACTTGTTTTACTTTGCACTTAAAGTTTCAAAACATTAGAAGTTCCGGTTTCCTAATTCTTAACCAGCTATATGCATGTGTCAGAAAGATTTTTAACGTGAACCATAGAACGCAAACTGACTTTGAATTTTAAAAAAATACCAATTTAGCTGAGATCATTAACACAAATTGTAAACTCCAATAGTCACACAGTAGGAAGAGACACATCCGCACGAACCGAAGCTTTCTGTTTGCCTGACGCGGATGCCAGAGTCCTATAGTCCTGGAGTCTGAGAGAGTCCTTTAGTCCTGGGGTCCGAGACGTCTAGTTAACTGATAGTCTGGGGCCGAAAACACCTGTTAATGCGCGCTAGTTTTTCCCAAAGCGAATGGATTCTGGGCTGATAGGACGTGCTGTAGGGTCGGTCACACGGCCAGCACATATATATGTCCAGGCACGCTCTGTACAACAACAAGCGAGTTATCTCCCTTTAAGCTAGTCATGTTTACGTCATACAACTCGCTGACATCTTCAGAAAAAGAAATCAATTATCTACCATGCAAACATGAGGGTCAAATAAAGAATAATAACATTATGTTCTGATTCAAAAGTCAAAATTGTGACGAACGAAGAAGAAGAGGAAACGTCAAAGTTCACCTTGATTACGACCCCGGTGGTACTCAGCATATCGTTAATGGTCTAAATTATCTAAGGAGTATTAAATCACCATTAATACAAATGAAATGGAGACGACTTTTTGTGATATGTTGATTGTTTCATTTTATAATCCCACAATATTACTCTGTTACACTACTTATTGAATCGGGTTTATTTCTGTTCTAACTGCTACAATCCCCAGAGGTAAACATGATCCACAATGGTAGAGCGTTGGTCCCCGATTATTAACCAACGATAGGACAAAAATTATCGTCCGCTTTCGTCCCTCAGTGATTAGTTCGCAATAAATATAGTGTGATTGGCTGACACAGAAGTTCTATGTCTCTGTATGACAGCACGTACCATTGTTAGACGTTAGTCTTGTGACGATTATGTTGCTGCTGACATTCGATATTATAATTAATATTTGATTAATAATAATATAAGAAATCAACCCGCTCACCCACGCTACAATACCTGATACTCGTCTAATACATTTATCTAATTCATCTCTCCTTCATTCTCATCCCCCTCGACTATTCTTTTTTCCCTTTCTCATGTTTAATGTTTTCGTTGTTGCTACAGTTATCGTTTTTCTCTTTTCTTTTTTGTATTTTTATTCCCGACGATTTCCTTTTTTTTAATACTGTGTATTTTTTTCTTTTGATTTTTTTAANANNAATNAAAATATAATAATAATAATAATAAACATTATTTTTATTAACATCAATATAGTTACTAACAAAAATAAACACTAAAATATCTATGTATATATTTTTGATGATTTATAAATTTCTTTGGTGATCGAACAATGTTTTGTTAAATCAAAATACAAAATACCAAAAACACCCACATCCTAATTACCAATCTAAATATAAACAGAGCCACGTTGCCACTACACAGATTCCACAACTAATTGTAAAATGTGTTTGTAATGAGTCTGCAAATAAACTTGTCAGCATGAAGGTTGTAAAGGTAATCTATATCACATGTCTAGCTCAGAGGAGGGTTATACCAAAGATTTTATACTTGGCAAGATATGACAGTAGGAGGAAGACATTAATCTCAGCGTGTTCTATGCTTTAGCTTGTGTATAGAAAAGAAATTTGCAGCTAGTTTAACTTGCGATTTAGCAACTGCAAGTGCTGCTTTACAGAAATCGGAGTAAAAATTGTTTCAGATTTAACACATTTTCTTATAATTTTCTAGTATATGTAAAGATTACTCAAATCGCGGTGAATCAGCTCATTTATATTGATGTATGTAAAGCTACTATAATTATATGATTACATTGTTTTATGGCGGCTATTTATGTAGAGATAAACATCGAAGCCTATTCTTAGAATTTTCAACGTCGTTGGCGTTTGGAGCACGCTATAATTATTTATCTTCGACAAAAGCTGCCTTATTTTTCCACCTGAAGTGTTTGGGTGTGACGTTGCGCGACCAGTGGACAGTCTTGTGTGCTGAAATCTTGGAGACCTGAGTAAACATGAGGCGTGGTCATCACTGGACTTGGTCGATAGCCCCTGGTCTCTATCAGTCTCTAAACGCCTTGAGATAAGGTGGTCAATAGCAAAACGAAGACGATTTGTTGAGAAACTGCACAAACGTCCAATCATAGCTCTCTTCGAGACTGACGGGGCCAATGAACGATCAGAAAACCCCATAGCATGCCTAGAGGACTTGGTTACGTCATCCGATATCATTTATAGACCGCAAGGCCTGTGCTCTCAGACTGGGCCGACCTGGAACCGCCTCCGTGGGCTGGACCATCTCCTCACCAATTAAACTTGGGCGGCATCCTAACCGTCGAACTCTGCAACCCTAAACTCAGTCAATAACCGCGCTGGTCAATGAATTCAGAGAGAGATACACGTGTACTAGCTTGGCATCCATGACTTTACTGATGTCATGAAACGTTCGAGGAGAAGAAGAATGTAACTGGGGGTTATAATTTTTAATTTAAAATTATCAACGGAGAAATTCAATTATATATATTTGTATTTTCACTTGATTTGAAAACAGATATTAATGAAATTATACTGGGGTGAAAATTCTCTTACATGATACGATTTCCTCCCGTATTAAACATCTTAATTATAACCGTAAACTATGTCGAAGGTTGTTTTTTGTTTTGTTTTGTTTTTTAATTTTAAATCAAACATTTGTGCATGGAAATTGAATGTATTCCTCCTCTGAATTTGCATCATTTCGCATTTGAAATCATTTGTATTCCCTAAATATCCATTTTGATTTTTTATAAGGTTGGGGTCCACATAGACCCAACTACGACCTGACAAGGGTACAAAACACAGGGCCCGATTAAGTTACGCGTCTGCCCATTAAAGGTGCCGCTGTATCGATTTCTGGAGTATAGGGACATTTGTAATGGTAAAATCAATGGTAGACCAACTCAATTTACATTGTATCCTTCAGGGCCAATGTCTGATCTGTTTCAATAGTTGCTTCAATGATAAAAGGTTTCTTACAAGTTCAAAGCAGAACCGTGTTTACAGAGTCAGTAGTTTATTTAAGGGATATTACGTCTTTGGTTCAGGAGAGGTAAAATGTATAAACTAAGGGGAAAGTGAGCAATCATTTAAGTCTGGGAAGAAGATTACAATACCTAAAATAAATGATAATTTACTGTCATATAATAAAAACCGATTTTAAAAAATATGTATCAGAAAAGTTGCTATTGATGCAGAGAGAAAACCGCACATCATTATTTTAAATAAAAGATATGATATAAATAAAAAGATATCACTGGTTCAAATACAATAAGTATAAGAAATGCGTTTCTTTGACTCTCGCTTCAAAATGCGGAAACCGTGTAAATATAACACATCTGCTTTAGCTTTGAAAAATTCCTATATTCAAGAAGATGCCGTTTTTTTTTTCTAAAAGAGGATTGTTATAAACTTGGTTACTTCTAAAAAAATAGCTAATTAAAAAGGATGAAGTGAGTTTGTCGGCGTTCTGAAAAGCAATTTGAAATTCCGGGAATTATCTACTTCATCAGCTGGGCTGTTGTCGTGTGTTGTCGTGTGGTGTTGTGCTATAATAAAACCCGGTATTTTTATACACGGCACCGCCATTCTCGGTGCAGCCTTAGGCTTTTAACTACTTAAGGTGCAAGTGCGAATCTATTAACTTCAAACAGAGAGTGGAGACATAAAACAGTAATGTGTTTAGTAGCCCTGGTTAAGTGATTTTGACTAGCTCCAAGCAATCTGAACATCTGGTAAAGTGATTTATGTTTGTTTGTTGTTGTTTTTTTATTAAAAGTTGCAGCGGCAAGCGATAATGATACAGTTAGCTTGTTTTAGCGATATGAAACAACAACGTGAATACTATTTAATTTATAGAAAGCTATCTAAGAGATGCAGCGTGTGGTTTCATATACGCAATCGATAGGAATCGATTGAAAGCTGGGAAACGCGATTTTGAAAGAGACATAAGTGTGTGATGCAAGTGCGAGATAGAAAGAGTACGGATTGTGATAGATAATATGAGAGAGAGAGAGAAAGAGATAGAGAGATAGAGAGAAAGATAGAAAGACAGAGATAGAGATAACTATAGAGAAACGGGACAGGCAACTACAGACAAACAGACCAAAAGACACAAGAGAGACATCGAAATAAAGCTAGATATAGTCAGATGGACAAACAGACGGAGAAACAGGCAGACAGTTATAGGGAAAGACAGGCAGATAGATAGATAAAGAGATAGATAGATAGATAGATAGATATATATATATAGATATATAGATAGATAGATAGATAGATAGATAGATAGATAGATAGATAGATAGATAGATAAATAGATAGATAGATACAGACAGAGAGCTTTGATAAAACTCTTTATAACAAATAGCACTTGACACAGCGCACTGCCCATTTTCATGGCTCGGCTCAGGGCGCTTTTAATGTTAGAGATAAGGAGAGAAAAAATGGCCTCCATTTATTGAGTCTATCTTAATGTATGCCTCTTTCTCCATCTGCCTGACTCACTGACACAATCGATCTTCCTATCATCTACCCCTCTCCCTCACCTCTCTCTTTATCCTCCTCTCTCTCTCTCTCTCTCTCTCTCTCTCTCGCTCTCTCCCTCTTAGTCATGTATGCTTCCTCTCCTATTCTCTCTCTATCTCATCGACTCTCACTTGGTAACCTACTACTGCTACAGTGGCGGAATCAAACTTTTCAACTTTGTATTTTATAAGCGCATACTTTTCTAATGCATAATGGTATTTGATCTAAATCATAAAACACACTGTCTCTTTATAGCATTTCAGGACGTTTTTTCTTCTCCTCACTATTAAAGTAATATGTCCAATGAAAGCAATTTTTTTTGAAGAGCCAACTTCATAAATTATGTATAGTAGTACGTGAAATCGAAACCACTGGACCTAATCAATTGTTGAATATTTATTTACAGGTTACTGACCTATCCAAATTGTGTCATTGTAATTTGATATTCGGTCTAGGTTTGTTTTCATATTGAGCTCTCTCGTAAGTGATAAAGATTGTTTCGAAGCACAATCATGCCCATTGAAATATAATGATGTTGAACTGATATCACATGGAACCAAATGTTAACAAAGGTCTATGTAATATAACTGTAAATTTAGAGGCAGCACATTTATAATATGTCTGGGTTTTTTTTTTGCGGTATAAATTACCTTTGAAAAACTAATAAGAACGCACCCAAAAGGGTAAAATGAATTGTGTGTATGTATGAATGTTTTGTTTATTCAGAACAAACCTATAAGACACGCTACACGTGTTGCAATTTCGACGTTTGTTTTATGGGAAAACAAAAATCTTTAAACTTAAATCTTAATCATCATGTTTCGATTCCTTTTTTTATTTGCTTTAAGTTGAGCCAAGCAACATTCCATTGGTTTTTGTCATTGTATGTCTTTTCATTTTTTGTTCATTTTTTTAATGTAGTTTATCGTCGAAACCCGTGCCATAACGTATTTAAGACTTAGGTTATAAAGCAAAGAGCTGGAAGATTGCTATTTCACACTCTCTGTGGTAGACCAGAGCTGGTGTCTCTCGTGTCGTGTAGATGTGTACTCACCGAACGTTGGCGAGGGTGTGTCTCCGGCCCGCCCCCCTCAGGAAGCGCTGCACGTGTAGCTCGCTGAGGATGTCCCCGGCCTCGCTATCCATGCTGATCCACGGATCGGACCCGGCAGGGATCCACTGCCTGGATCGATGGATGGGTTATCCACTACCCAGTTCCACAGAAACTGTACCACACACAGTAGCTGCCACCACTCGACGAAAACTTACAGATGTATAACACTTATTAGGTAAAGATAACTCCGTCTAAATGTAGATCTGGCAATGGTTGAGTAGTTAACAGCTACTCAAACCCAGGTTAATGCATGCAAATCGACTTTCCTTGGCTTAAATATTCGATGTTAAAATTGAACAAACTAATGTAGACAGGCTTATAGTTTAGAGAGCACTGGTCTTGCTAAAGATATCATTTTGGTGGAAAAAAACAACAGTCGTTAAGTCTTGTCGCAGATCACGTGACGTGAGAGCTTAGCATCCACTGGTGGGAACTGAGAAAATCCGAGCCATATTGGTGAGGACAATCATGAAGTTAAGCGGCTTAGCTAGGTAACGCTCACACTTAACCACGGGTCTCTGCATATAACAACAACGTAACACCTAAAATAGTGTAGATCCCCCACAGCCCACAGGCTACAGAAGATCTACATACCAGAATCTGCTCACTCGCACGTGCAGTCACTGTAGGCACAGCCCAAATAAGGCTCCACAAAATAATGTCAATATTGACTCGCAACGGGTATAACAATGAAATACGTAGATAATTAACTTCTACACTAAACAGCTATTTAACATTCAGTCTAGTGGCATCGCGATGTGTTTATTGATCTAGTTAGAGCGGGATGGGTTTAATAAAATTCCGACGTGAAAGCATTCGCTAATTAACAACGCGGCGTGAATTTGTAAACAATGGCAGGACATATTCACCTATGATAAAATTTTGGTTAATTATTCGTAGTTTTAGTATGCTTTTTAGTCCAAGTCCATATCTTTCAAACGTTATGCATTTCGTCTGGATTATTTTTAGAACATGACATTGTGCTAAAATTGCTGTATTGAATATCGTGTGGCGCATTATGCCGTGAATTTAGGGAGTACATAATAGAACTGGCTTTGGGTTTAAAGTTGTACTTATAACAGTTGATGTCTGCGCCCTTGCCATAATTATACAATCGTCTACAATACAAAGTTCAATATATTCTGCATTCTTGTCAGTAGAAAGTAAAATACAGAGGAATAGACACATAAATGGTTAGTATAGGGTATGCCCCCCGTAAGGATCATTCTTCGGTGTACTGTATTTGAAAAAATTATAGCACAGGGCCTTCCATTGTTTAAACTGGGAGAACAAAAACAGATACTAAATCCTGGCAGTCGCTACCCGCAACTTAAGCGGACCCTTCCTAATCAGTGTATTCATCATTTAACCTAATTCCATTTCCTCTCCTTTATCATTTCTAATAATCTAATTCCTTTATCAGTTTTAATCACACAAAAAGAAATAATTGCATTTTTTAGAGACGCATTAGACGCGATTGCTTCCATTGATATCCTCAATTAGTTGCAACAACACGGCGATGTCAACTAACTCTCTGGGCTATTCATACTGCTGCACGGTTTTCAAAGATGATCAGAAAATATACACAAGTCACCTTGACCGTTACGTCACAAGGGAATGTCATTGATTCTCTCTCTCTCTCTCTCTCTCTCTCTCTCTCTCTCTCTCTCTCTCTCTCTCTCTCTCTCTTTCTCTCTCTCCCTCTCTCTCCCCACTCTCTCTCTCTCTTCTTATCTATCTATCTATCTATCTACCTTTCCAGTGATCTTAATCATATTTGCATTGGAAATGAGAATATACCCTTTTCAGATAAGGCTAAAAACCTGGGTGTGTGCTTTGATTCAAAATTATCGATGTCGTATCAAGTAAATAACTTATGTAGAATAATGTATTTAGAGCTCAGAAGAATCAAGCAAATGTCTCCATTTTTGAAACAGTCTAATTTGAAAACACTCATTTTAGCATTTGTGTTCTCGAGATTGGACTACTGCAATGCTCATATTTATCCATCTATCTATCTATCTATATATCTATTTTTTCTATCCCCCATCTCTCTCTGTTTCTAGCCCTTTCGAAAATTCTGTCTCTCCCATTTGTCTCTCTCTATCTCTATCTCTCTCTCTGTCTATACCTCTCTCTTTTTATCTAGCCTCTCTCCCATCCCACCCCACCCCCACTCTATCTCCCTCACATGGCACCCCATCCCACCCTCACATGAATGCGATATATGGCACTTTGTGTCCTGTCTGTTCGTCTGTTATGGTCGCATCACACAATAAGAGTGCATCAGTCAATAACAATACTGCACTGGTCCTTTAAAAAACAGTATATTGATCTGCACAGGAAATCACAATCAATAGGATGGGGAGAAAAGTTATTTTACCCTCTATTTATGATGAATGGACAGATGGTCAAACAAAATGCTATATTGAGTTTCTCTTTTTGTTGCTATTTCAGTGGTATACTGTTTAAATCACATTTTCCTTCGAGATGCTCTGCTTATCAAATATTTATCGATACATTAATCGTATAAATGTGTCTTTCAAATGACTGAAACCAAAAATATCGGTTAACTGGTTTAAAAGTAATAACTCCATCTAAAAAGATGTTATATACCCCACTGTTGTTTTACTGTAGGCGCAATGAAGAGGTTTTAAAACTCCATAAAAAGGAACCCAAACTTAACAACCTGATCAGTCATCAGAGCGTCCAGTTGTCAACTGTTATGATATCCAGGTCTAAAAATAGATCTAATGGGCCAGCATCGAGAGAGACCGTTGATTTGCCACAATTACCCCAAAATACGCGCCTAGCCTCAATGTGCAAAATGGCGTGAAAAAATCAGCCGAGTAAAGTGAGCTTGTATTGAGTGGATCCCGTAGCTAGGAACAACCAACGACCACATACTGTTCTAATATTTGTACTATGTGTGTTATGGGAGGAAATGAGGTGAAGTGGGGAGAGAGAAGGGCAGAGAGTTTAGAGAGAGAAAGAGAGAGAGAGAGCGAGAGAGAGAGAGAGACAGAGATAGAGAGAGAGAGAGTGATTGTTTGTGTGTGAGTGTATTTGTGAGAGATACATAGAAAGAGAATCGGATAGACGGATAGAAAGAGGAGGAGGAAAATAGACTGATTTTATAGACGGATAGTAAGATAAATAAATTGATAGATATGTAAATACAGTATTATATAGTTAGGCAGATAGACAAATAGATAGATAGATTGTAGGTAGTCAAAAAGTCAGATAAACATATAAACAGATAGTTAAATAGAAAGGTAGATAGATAGTGATAGACAGACAGACAGACAGACAGACAGACAGTCAGACAAACAGACAGACAGACAGACAGACAGACAGGCAGACAGACAGACAGACAGACAGACAGATAGATAGATAGATAGATAGATAGATAGATAGATAGATAGATAGATAGATATATAGATAGATAGATAGATAGATAGATAGATAGATAGATAGATAGATAGATAGATAGATAGATAGATAGATAGATAGATAGACAGTTGCAAAGAGAGATGGCTTTACATAAATATATGTATAGAAATTAAGACGGCTATTCCGGCATTGATATTATTCAATTTTTTGTTCACAGGAAGAGAAATAGTGAGAGAGTTATAGATAAAAATAGAGGTAGAGAATACGTGACATAACGAGAAAGAATAAGAAAACGTACACGTGAAGGCAGTGGTACGGTGTAAAGAAAATTTATCCAAGAAAAACGAAGCGAACGAATACGATGTAAAAAGAGAAAGTAACGGGTCCCTTGAACAAACAGTTGCTTTGTTATTTCTGTCGAGAGCTTCGGTCCAGAGACTTGGGCCTCATTAATGTTGTACGAATGGCCTTAACGTATCTGTCCCGACTTTCTCTTGTATTGGTGTCTTAATACATTTTCCAATACAGCGTTATTATTGTGGGTTTGATGTTTTATTTTATTTACTACTGATAAATCGGGTTAACTCGCTTGGATATGTTACTGCTTCTCCCATTTCTCCCAGCCACTATACTATAACTTGCTACTGCTTCTACAGTTTCTCAGAAAGTTGATGAAGTGTTGAAAAAGCCAGAACTAAACAAAACAAAACAACAAGACGAAAAAATAAGCAACAAAGAAACCGGTATGTCAATCCACAATACTTTTAGTCTATTTTTAAACATTATAATACCATTTCGAAAAATTGAATTGTAGCCTACTGCAATTAATCAAAGAAGTTATTTTTTGTTGTCGCATGTTTGTTTTTTTCGTTAAGCCTTCGTTAATAAGCCAATCAAGCCAAACGTTGAAAATATCAATTATTTATATTTCCTTTAAAAAATAAAGAGCATCCTTATTTTCTTTTTATTACTATTTATTGATATAATGTATATGACAGTAAGGTCATAACATTATGCAAAAAAAGAAGATAGAATAATTCTGAAGTGGATTTCCCTTAACGTTTTTACCTGCGCATGCAGTTGATTAGATATTAATTTCTTGTCGTTGCTGGTAATAGTTAATGAAACTAAATCCCTAGTAATAAAACTTAATGAAAATTGCTAGCAGAATCAGTAGTATAATCAAGTCTCTCGTTGTGGTTGCTGCATCATTTCTCTCATGTTAGAAATTCTACCTGGTTTCCAGTGTTTTGATTTCCGTTTGAGATTAATTTTGAAACGGAAAAATAGGAAAAAAAACGTGGTTGGCCGGCAGCAAACATGAAAAGTTAAGCGCTTTGTGATTAAATTGATTAAAACAGGATACACTAGATGCGAAGTCAGTCACGATAATCTTGATAATTGAAAACAAAGACTGAAAGCAATCAGCGACCATTAAGATCCTAATGAAAGAAAAAAAATATTAAGAGCAATAGCCACCTTCATCCGCAAAAAAAACGTATTAATTTTTAGCAATTATAGAGAAGCAATATTATCTGTTTTATAGACAACTGTTGTTTTAGTGAGTAAATGCTGTAATCTTTCTCTACATTGTCAATGTGTGTTGGATGTTTGAATGCGTACCAATAATTATTAATTTTACTCTTATCATGCAGATGAGTATGCTATGGATCCTTTGGACTATTTTTATGCCGATGTGTTAAAAACGTTTGTTTCTTGCTACTTTTCTACTTTAAAGAAAAAAAATTTTAGCATCATTACCACACACGTTAAAAAACATAAGGTCTCAGCAGAAGTAGCACAGCCGATTGGAACGATCTTCACAACACAAGTAGAGTTCATTCTATAGTATTAGTTTCCTTAATTTCATGGGGAATACTAAAAATGCGGAATTGACGGCACAAGCTGAGATTCAAACCTGTAACCCATTGCTCGCCTGCCCAGAGCTCTAACGACTGAGCTCTCCGGCATCCCCCAGACTCGAGAAATTAAGAGACAAGAGAATTTATCGGCCCCGATGCCAAATGCTGTTTGCAGCAAGCGTCTTTGCACAGCTCACAAGCTGAGATTCGAACTTCGGAACTCAAACCCACTGCTATCCAATCCACAGCACTATCTACTAAGCTTTCCGGTACCCCAAGGTTGGGCAATACGAAGAGACAAGAGGGTTTATCGGCACCGCTCCCAGATCGCCCCTACAGGGGCCGCCTTCGCAGTAAATGTCACATGTGATCAGTGTTCGCACAGGCCAGGAGGGACTACCAGGGACTACCAGGGACTCACGGGTCCCTCCCACTGGTGGTCGATATGCACAGAGCTACAAGGCAGCCAGGGGGGAATGGGACTACATACACCATAGTTTAAAGTAGAAAGGTAGCAAGAAACAAACGTTTTTAACACTTCGGCATAAAAATAGTCCGGAGGATCCATAGCATACTGATCTGCATGATAAGAGTAAAATTAAAAATTTATGACTACACGATGGACAGAGCATGGAGTAGAAAGGTATACCGATATTTATAATATAACAATATATTACAACAAAGTAGTGAACGACATATATGTTTTTTAAGGCTAAGAGAAGAAGCTAACAGAAACGAAGAAGTGAAAAGAGACACAGTGAATAATAATTATAGAGTGAGTAAGGAGGCTAAGGAAGGGCACAGCTGGCATCACTCAGGGAAAGAGATAACCAAGAACAGTATCATTGATGTATAGTATTGAAACAAAATTGTGATAACGGCAAAAGATGCACAAATCGGAGAGTGAAATAAAGAAGAAATAAAAGAAGGTGGTGGGGGAGATCCGCAGACGGAATAGAAATTGGGTTGGAAAAAAAGCTATTTTTTTAAGAAGGAAACAGAGGGAAGAATGATCAAAGTGAGACCACGATATAGGAATCTAAAATCTAAATGCTTAAACGGAGTAAGATAGAGGATGAAGTACAGAAAAGTGCGAGAGTGAGAGTTTGCGAGATAGATAGAGAGAAACAGAGAGAGATACATAGAGAGAGAGAGAGAGAGAGAGAGAGAGAGAGAGAGAGAGAGAGAGAGAGAGAAACAGACAATATGAGAATTGCAGATACATAGGGATGAAGAGAGAGAGAGAGACTGATTAAGAGAGAGACAAAGAGAGAGACTGATTAAGAGAGAGAGAGAGAGAGAGAGAGAGAGAGAGAGAGAGAGAGAAAGAGAAAGAGAGAGAGAGAGAGAAAAGAAGAAAAGAAGAAGAAGAAGAAAAAGAAGAAGAAGAAGAAAAA
>RQTK01000248.1:388496-408496 GCA_003991915.1 Elysia chlorotica
GAAGAAGAAGAAGAAGAAGAAGAAGAAGAAGAAGAAGAAGAAGAAGAAGAAGAAGAAGAAGAATTCATTTCGATTGTCAAGACAACGAAAATTAAGCACCGCTGTTTTTTTCCTGTTTCCTGACAGATAACAAGCTTGTGTTGGCCTAAAAACATTCACCTAATAGCTACCGGCTTCTAGTTTGTCTGCATAATGCATACATATTTTACCAGACAATTATGTTGTCAAAAGAATTTTAAATCCCCTTTCGTAAATTATTGAAATGGCTACCTCACGAAAGAGATTGTAAAAATTGCTACGCTTGAAGTATTAAAAAAAATATCTAAACGGAACCTGTATTGCAAAAACCCTCTTTCATTTTTAGATAGCCCTAATTTTGCCTCCGGCCGAACGCTCAGTAATTCATTGAGAGATTTTTGCATGGTTTTCATCACATTCCGCGGCAGAATAGTTGGGTTCTAATTATATTTTAATGAAACATCGGACAGAATGATTACACAGCACCATTAAGCAACAGCGTCGGTGATAACAGATACAAACCATACTTTGTTAAAGATTATGTTAGAAGATTCGGACTGCCTGTTTCAAATAGAGTTGCGCAATAAACAAGATTAGGCTTAAACAAGTTAAAGAACAAAAACAATTGTAAACAATATGTAGGTAAATAATGTGCTTCACAATTAGGCCATATAGGTAATATTTAATTATGAGCTTTGTTTATCTCAGTCTCATTGTTTTGTTTTGGTTTGGTTGTTATTTTTGTTATTTCGTTTTTAGACAGATTAAGAAAACATCGCATCGCTCAATTTTAAATTATTAGAAAGTAGATTTAAAAAAATGTAAACACTATTTATTAGACGTCTCTCTTTTAACACGTATCGATTCCTTAAGACTGCGTCCTGTTTGCTTTCGAATTCCCACTTGTTCCCGTTAAGGAAAAACTTCTCGAAATAAATTCTTGTTTTAAAACTTTGCATGGTGTATGTACATGACAATCAACCCAAAACCAAAATGGCGACATGAAACTCATTTTGAATAGTCTCCCTCTAGGTTTTTTTTTTCATCCGGACTTCATCTAATAAAGAGTGATCATTTCTCGGCAAAACCAATGAGTCTGGCGTATGTTTGAACAAACCATGGGGGCGGATGGCTTTGCGATTTGCTTCTCTAGTCCTCAGGGAAATAACTCAGGAGGGATCCGAATAAAGACTCCAAATATAGAACATCAGGAGATAGTCCCTGTACACAGATACTGGACACTGTACTATCACAACTAAAATATATTCCAGTAATAAGCTGAAAAGATCTCCTAATAAAGGGGGTATGGAGAAATGGACACTAGTCAGAGAGAAATGAGTTGAGGTATTTGTTGTTACACACGCACTTAAAATTTCCTTTTTTCGATATTTATCTTTTTATTATAATGTTGCTGTTCATCATTGTGATTTATTTCTTTGTGCTTTTGTGTTGTTGTTTTTTTCTTTAGTGTGTTCATGTTTGTTGGTAAATCGTTATTATTCTACTCATTACCTGAGTCGTACATTATACTAACACTATACTTAGTGTCTAGATTATTATCAGTATCAAAAACACATAGCATAGGCATAAGATGTTCCTAATTTCATTCCCGAAATTTCTGTCCAAACAATATTGTTTGCACTCATCATCTGCGAGAAGTAATTTACAGGCATAGCAGGGCGTCTAAAACAATAGTCTATTTTCATCGCATCCCTCTGGTGTTGCATAACGTGTTTGTATCAGTGGAGTTTCCTGTGATGGCTTCGCGACCGTACACAATGGAACCATCATTAGATATTCGGAGCAGGATATCACCATGCCCTTTGATTGGAGCTTCGTCTTGGTCAAACTCAGAAAGCGCTTCGTTCCAATTCCAGAGCACACACAGGCTTTGCGAAGTTCACTACTATACAAGGATTACGTAATCACGGTCCCTATGGCGTTTTCTGATCGCTTGTTGGGGGGCTGTAAGAGATATGATTGGACCCAAGTGCAAATTCCCCTACCTATCGTCACTGTTTCAATATGGTTCCGTAATCACAAGGTCTCTGATAGCTGTGGTCAACGGAGACAATTTTTACCGCTGAAATAATCTCTCCCTTCAGCGCCAATAGAAACGGCGAGGTAAATTTTCTTGCCATTGTTCGCCTCGTAATTTGCTTTCCCCTGAAGTAATAACACTGTGTTAACTCTATTTAAGTCTCCTATCTTTATTGATGTAAGAATACATAATATGGGTGTTGAAACTCATATGGAACAATTTTATACCGAAGCTGTCCTGTTCGTGATTAAAATGTGCTATTATGCATTGGATGACTAATGATTACGAGTTTACTTACGAGTTTACTTCAGCAATGCTCTCTTTCTTTTTTCCTTGCATTACTTCCAGACAAAGACAATTTTCCAAGAAAAATATAAAGAACGGATAAATGCAGTTGTTTAATTGAAAAAGTTTCCCCCCTTTAAGCGAGATAGATTATAGGATGAGATAAAACGTAGGCATTTGGGTTCGGGTTTAAAAGAGAAAAGTCCTTTTAAAAACGCTGTTGTTAGGTTTCAATGTCTAAAAAAAGAAGAACAAAAAAGACTTTAAGTATCCTAAATAAAAAATAACCATATTGGTTTGGTGTTGTTAACAGAAAATACTTTTAAAGGTATATATCCTAGAACTAGGCTTTTAGTGTGTGCATCTCCTCTCTCAACCGAACAATTACTTAAAAACTCTATCCAAATAAAAAACAGCACCTCACATATGTCCAGAATGTCATAGTTGTACCAGCAGACATATTGCAAGACCTGTTGGAACAGAACTATCCCGACGGATTCCCTTGCCAACATTTTCGATCGGAAAAGCGGCGAGCAAACAATTAAGGGCCAGTACTGTTTGTCTAGTCTTGTGGTAGAGCACGCTGGAGGGAGAAGCGCTTTTCTTCAGCTTGATAGCTGTCATTATTTCTAACGATGCCCATGGTGTGGCCGAGACTACAGTCATGAAGAGATTTTCTACGTCGCAGTAACTTTGAACGTTCTTCCATCCTACCAAGCAATTCCTTTACCTAGAGCCTGGAACTAATACACAGTCGTAAACTTCATAACTAAGCGGAGCTACAAAAGCTTCATTGCTCACATACTTTGCTGGGAAAATAATCAGAAGTTCTGGCACTTGTTACTATAATCAGCACATTTTGCTTTCTTAAGTTTGGCTATAGAATTTAAATGATAGGCAAAGCAGGAAAAATTGAGAAAAATAAGTATCATTTTACCGATTTATGTTAGCTATAGAAATAGATCACATTACTTTTCAACAGCTCGTTATTCATTGAATCTGGCTTCATGCAGGGAAAATATCCTCTCATACAATGTTACTGTTATTATATATAGTCTGATTAAAATTCCAATTTATTTCTATTTACTTCAAAAATTAAACCTCAACATTAAAATATAGATATATCGACTGCGCACATTAAAGTGCCGACAAAGTAAACAAAAGCCTAAAGATTTTAACACAAAAATCGTCATCAACTGAAACAAAAAATAACGGAAATTGAATGGCAGCTCCAAATAGATTTCATAATAAGTAGCAATGTTCAGGTCATATTTTTGCTCTACGCCGTATAGGATCCCCCAGGGAACCTAGGAGTTTTAAACCCGGAGAGAGGGAGAGAATTCTCTCCCTCCCTTTATAGAAAACCAACGTTTTTGCTCTGACATTTTGCATTGAAATCAGAATGTACAAAATCAGCGCATGGCTTTTCTGTTGCAAAAGAGGAGGAATTGTTCAATTCTTGGCCTGTTTCGCCAGCCTGTCATGCCAGCCTGTATCAGATCCAAGATAAACACAGATTGTAGGACTGACGCACACATTTGCTGAGATGTGATACAGATTCAAGAGGTACTGCTAAGCTACAGGCTGTGGCAAATATAGAGGAGGCGCAGGAGGGGTGAGGAGAATACATTGGCCCTCAATAGACAAGTGGACCCTTGTGGTACTCAACTTCCTAACAGATGAAGGCACAATCAAGAGACACCTGGCGAAAACATGACACTGGAGATAAAGCCACTTCCAGAGTTGCCGTTCTACTCTTTAAGTTGTAGATACCTGCACAGTACAATCCAGCAGCAGCTTCGTGTTGACGGTGAGGGAAACTTTAAGCAACAAGTTTTATGCTATGTGTTTTTTCAAAGAATTTGGAGAACTAGCGACACTTTGAACATATTAAATAAACAATGAAAAAACAAAACAAAAAACAAAAACAAAACCCAACTCACTGGCAATTAAAGCCTTTATAACTAACATAAGCAGGAATAAACTTCACCATATAATCCAATGGAATTCAGAATGGTTTACAATATTTATGTCAATTGTATGGTATATGGTGGTTAAAGCAGTGTGTTATTATTAGTATGTTATTAATATTCATTGTGCGCGTAAAAAAAATCGAGGTTGGCCTAATTGGTTTTTACACCCAATTTTTTCTTACTTGTCTTTTTGTTCAACATACAGCATAGCCATTGTTTTGTTATTTACGTGTAAAGAGTTAACAGGCGGTAGTGTCGCTCCGTTGAGAAAAGCAAACAGGTGAGAAACTTGTATTTTATTTTCAAAAGCTTTCTTTACAGCTCAAGGAAAGACAAACATTTCTCAGCAAATTCAAAATAAACAAAGCTACATCGACTATACTATACGCAGGAGCATAATTACTATGAAGTCCATCAGAGCTGAAACTAATGCTGTAGGCCTACATACCACTACCAGTACACCTGCTTCCAATACTCCAAATAAATCCAGTTTACTCCTTTGGGACATAGCTACTTTTGTTTTATTTCCTCGACCCACAGATTCAGCATGGCGGATACTCTGTGTGAAGAGCGTGTTTCGGAATTTTACCCCTTCTCCACGTCTATATTTCGCCCATTTCATAAGCTTAGAAGCAAGGCCCATAATACTAACCCAATCATTTCCCACCCACTGGGCGATCGGCTTCTGGCGGGGTGAGCTGTTTTATCCAAATAGCGGCGGCCTGTTGTGGGTAAAACCTCAACAGATGGAGAAATAAGAGCAAGCTGTTAAGTCTCTGGCGCTGCCTTTTGGGGGAAATAGAGGTTTTGGCATAGCAGGGTCCGTAGCGAAAACGATGACGATGTCTGAGGGAGTCTGCACCGGCGATTAGTGATATCTCCATCATACATGCATAGAGTAATAAGAAAATCACATGACTCACGGTCGCAATTACAGCATCCAGTATCGCCGTGTGGATCCCAAGGCTTGAAATGGAATAACGTCAGGTAGGAAGCGCTATTAAGTCCACTGTACCTGGAGATGAGGGTCCTATGCTTGCAAACTCACCCGCCCAGGTGCGGGACGTGTGGATTGTTAGAGATTTCATACTACGCAGTGTGCGGTAGAGAAACTAAATTATAGCCGAAATTTGAGGCTTCTCATTGAAAGACAAGAACCATAGCAAGTATATCTGTCTCCATCTGTGTCTGTCTATTTTATTATTCTCTCTCTATGTTTCCCTGTCTCTCGATCTCTCTCTCTCTCTCTCTCTCTCTCTCTCTCTCTCTCTCTCTCTCTCTCTCTCTCTCTCTCTCTCTCTGTCTCTCTCTCTTTCTTTCTCTCGCTCTCTCTCTCTAGTACTCTGTCTCTATCTCTGTCTGTCTCTTTTATTATTTCTCTCTATGTTTCCCTGTCTTTCGATCTCTGACTCTCACTCTCCTATTATGTTCGTCCTATTCGAGGGATCGGAAAATTTACCTACGTCTAGGCTCGCAACATCGACCAACTTAAACGTACCTTTTGAACTTTTTGCATATCTATTTAATTTGTCATAAAACTCGACTAAGACTCATGCTATTTTTGTGGTAAAGCAAGGCTGTACGCCTTACATACATCAAACAGAAAGATTGGCCGTGTCTTCTTCTCATCACGTTTTTTACGTTTTAAATCTACGCCAATGAGGAAACGAATTAGCCCTCGTGATGTTATCAGCCTCTCGTCAAGTCAAGTTCCAAGGCTATATATATATACCTAGCAAAATTACAGGCCCTCATATTAAGGGGCCATGTCCACAAATTAGCACAACGAATCGCGAATCGGTTCTCTACGATCCGGTAAACCGGATCATTCGAACCGCGATGATCAAAGGTCAGCCCGAGTGCACTCCCCTTCCTTGAACCGGTTGGGATGATGGGCAGTGACATCAAAGCCACCAACACCTACACCTCTTGAACACAAAGAACATTAATTCTTCTTTTTTTTCTTCAAAATATTAAAAAATCATATCCTCATGATTTGTTTCCGAGAGAGGAAATAAACACGATTAAACGCCCCCCCCCCCTTTAAAATAAAACAAAACAAACTTACAAACAAACAACAACAAACAAACCAAAAATAAAGCCCTTCCCCCATAAAAAAAGGAAAAAAGTCACTATATTAAGAACAAAGAAATAAAAAAAACGTGGGAAAAAAAAAAAATAAAATAAACAAAAAATTAAGTTTATAGAATCAAATTCTGGAGCGGAATAATCAACCTAAATGCAACAGCATGCTCTAATAACTATGTCATTTTTGTCACGCTCAAAAATGAAATATTATGAAAATAGAACACATTAAAAAAAAAATTAGCTCACTATAACTATCTATCCAATCTTACGGATCAGCACACAAACCGGCGAGCATCAATTTGTTGGCAAGTTGTCGATGATCAGTGAAGGCACCGCACCCTTCTTTATAATATCAGGAGTTTATCGATCTCTCTAATGAAGAACTGAGCCTGATCATTAGTGAATCAGGGCCGGTTCAGACCAGTACACCGTAACATCAGATTAAGCCCGTTGGGAAATCAAGACCTGGACCCGTCTAGGCAAATCGTATCCAGTATCATTGGCTTCTTCTTCTTCTTAAATTCTCATGACATAACATTTGTCTCTGAAAGTCGTGGATAATAAGCACGCCAAAAAGTAATAATTGAATTTATTTATCCTCATCTGTGTATACGTAAATTAAATTTATGATTACCATGCAATGCAAAGTAGTCGTCATGATCTGTTTTCTCCCGTTCCTCAATCTATGTATCTCTCTCTATATTCCTATCTCTATACCATCATTCTATCTATTCCACTTCATCCGTCCAACTTGTTCTTTTGATCTCTCCCTTTTCATCTATTTTCCCCTTTGGATCATCTAAATCTTGCTGTGTCTTATTTATGCAACTACCACTTTCTTTCTTCCCATCTTGTTTCTACTATGATCGTTTGTTTTTAGGTCTCTCTGTGTCTCCCTCTCCTCTCTCTCTCTCTCTCTCTCTCCTCTCTCCCCCCCCTCTCTCTCTCTCTCTCTCTCTCTCTCTCTCTCTCTCTCTCTCTCTCTCTCTCTCTCTCTATCTCTCTGTGTATTATGTACATCTCTCTTTACTACCCTAGTTTTCCCCAGCAGGTATCACATATTAAAGCACTTGACTAATCAAGCCCTGGGGGTTTACTCCAGGACCATACAGTTTTCTATTAGACCAGGGAAGAATATAACGACCTTTAACACTGAAAAAATGTTTTGACGTCAAAGCACCCCGTGCGTCATAGGCGCTTCTGATGCACAAACGCGCTACACACAACCGCCCCAATGAACCGATTAGAAAGTCCATCAACGTATAGAGACACCGTGTAGAAATTAGAAAGTACTGTTACCAGAAATCGATTAAAATGTTAATTCCCATACACCACTAGACGCCACCGCTTGTGACTGACTTTAAGGCTTTATCTTAAGTTTTTAACGATTCTTTACAGTGTATCTTTTTTTATTGCAATGTAGAAAGCTTATTCGAAACTACTATGTAGTTGAACACACTAAAACACATTAATTTTTTGTCCAATTAAACAGCAATGAATCTCTTTACACTACTCATCGTTTCGTTTGAGGTTTTATTATAGAGGTCTTCGTTTGCTGTGAATATTTTAGGTCGACCAAAAAAGTAATAGTGAAAAAGTCGTTTGTCATGTTTAAGCTAACACACAAATCCTTTTTTAAAATATTCTTGAAGAGGTTGTTGTCAATCCTGCACTGCTCACCACTCATATCGCTTAGGAACCATCAGCAAAAAGTTTCCCTGAACGAACTCGGCTATTTAAAGCTGAAAATCTGGTGACATTTCAATAAATCTAACAGTCTGTGGACGGGCAGCGCTAAGGTAACCAAATATCTTTCTGCGACGACAGAAATCGCTCTCATCATCGGCTTAAAAGGGATGAAGTAATAGTTGTGTTCTTTTTCTTACTTTATATTGGTTCTTTTCTGTTCTTCGCCTTTTTGTAGCAAAAGGGTAACGCCCGCTGTAAAAGGAGGGAAAACGCTGTATGCACGTAAACCTTCCTAACAAAATGATAAGTCGTCTCTATTTTGGATGTCTATTGCGTAGAGAGAGCGAGGAAGACTGACATATCGTGTGGAAGAGATTAAGAGAGAGAGAGAGAGACAGAGAGAGAGAGAGAGACAGAGAGAGAGAGACAGAGAGCATGAGAGATTGAAAGGAAGAAGGAGAAAGAGAGACAGAGGGTCATAGAGAAAAGCAAGTAAGGAGAAAGAGAGACAGAGGGTCATAGAGAGAAGCAAGTAAAGTTGAAAGAGCATAAAGGGACATAGCCCTACGCCCAAGTCATTATTGCCCTACTGTTTCATACAGATCCGTTAGAAACCAAGAAGGCGGATTCGCCGGATGGTGGGCATTGGTGGCTCATGTCTTTTTTCTAGACCCCAGCAGGAGCGGAACCAGCAATGTAAAAACTGGAGAATGGGAAAGAAATAATTGGTGCCTGGGGCAGGAGGGTCTGGCAGTCTCCGTGTGTTGGTCCGGGCTGACGTTGTCACCCAGGGGCTGAGCTTGTTGTCATAATGTCAGTCTCAAACAACATAAGCTGTCTTGACTGGAGCTTGTCGCCAAAACACGGGCACACGCCATCTCCACAGCAACATTACGGGAGCACGATCTCTGAGAGCCTTGCTGTCTTGTTACTTGTCAGTTTGTCTTGGCAAAACAATGAAGATAAACAGGTGCAAAGAGAGAGGGGGGAAACACGAGATATAGATAAATAGAGCAAGTGGGGCTTGTGGGGGGAGGGGGGGGGTGTTGAGTGAGATTATAGAAATAGAAGAGAGAGACAGAGAGGGAGAGAGAGAGCGAGAGAGAGAGATAGAGCAAGAGAGAGAGGACGGCAGTGTTGAGGACCGTAGAGGTAAAGATCCAAAGATAGACAGCCAAAAACAAGCAAACGAAAGGACAAACCCATAAAGGACACTGTGTTAGGGGAGATGTTTTGAAGGGAAAATCAATGGAACATGTATGGAAAGATGGGAAGATTCGATGAACTACATCTGTTGTAATGTCCAATATATCCATTTCATAGTTCAGCACATATTGCATTTTATTGTCGGACAGGTTTATATGTGGAGGGAGAAACATATAAAGTGAAGTAAAAAAAAAGAGTAATGGGTTGCATCAACACTATAAAATATTCGATGCTTAGATGAGATTTATGTTCAATAACAATCATTTTCCGAGTTTTCTAAAATAAGAAGATACAATCGAAGCTACTCATTCTATTTTCTCTAAAACCACGATTTAGAAACCCCTTTTTTTTCACCTCCCAAATACTCCCTACAACACACACACACACACACACACACAAAACGCACAAACGCACACACAGGCGCATAGTTTCTATATGACATGCACTAGACGCATCCTGCAATGACGAACACTAGTATAAAACTTGATCAACCGAGCAAGACATATGTCACCTTAAAGATACACTCATATCTGGGGTAGCACGGTTTTACTCACTACCGTAGGCTTGATTATTACCATCATTGTTCATAAAATCTGCAGAGGTTGCATGCGGGATAGCTATCCCCGTGCTGAATGTCCATCAGTATAATTACTTACGAAGGGAAAGGAAGAGAGAGATACAGAGAGAGAGAGAGAGAGAGAGAGATACAGAGAGAGAGAGAGAAAGAGATAGAGGGAGTGGGATAGCGAAAAAGAGAGAAACTGGCAGAGTCAGAGAGACACAGAGGGAATTCAAGAGAGAGAGGAAAGATAGAGAGAAAGAGAGGGAGACAGAGAGAGAGAGAGAGAGAGAGAGAGAGAGAGAGAGAGAGAGAGAGAGAGAGAGAGAGAGAGAGAGAGAGAGAGAGAGAGAGAGAGAGAGAGAGAGAGAGAGAGAGAGAGAGAGAGAGAGAGAGAGAGAGAGAGAGAGGGGGGGGGGGGAGAGACATGGTGCCAAAATCAGATAAACGGACCATGAGTTATGGACTGCTGGTTTTTGATTATGCTAACGCCAGGATGCCAGTTACAGCTCGAGTAAATATCTATGGCTATCATAACTGCCAAGATTAAACTCACCTGGTGATATTTTGAACGTTCCCGTCCTTTGGTTTTCTTCTTATATTGTTACATTTAAATAATAATGTGTTTTTTTATAATTAGATTACATGCTGGTGAAATATTTTCTATTGAGCACTAAATGAAGACATCAATGGGACCAGTAGCTAAATTATTTTAGATTGGAATATTGATCCTAGATTTCCATTTATAATTTTCTCTTTCCATTCCACTGATAACTCGTGAAACGGATACAATGCTGTTTGCGTGCCAGGATTAATATCACAGTGCTACTGTAAAAAGTTATAAAAATATCTAACGTTTCCTGCACCTAAGATAAAATCTGTTACAGTTCTGCATAACAACCGTGCATTGAAATATTTGAATTTCTCATTTCTGCAGCACTTTTATTGCATTGTGACATTGTGATTGTTATGTCTGATTGTTCTCTATCAATTTTAAAGTATACTCCTTATAAAGGCTTTTAAATTGAAAATTGATTCGAAAAATAATATTGTGAGTCCACGCTCTCTCTCTTTCTCTCTCTCTCTCTCTCTCTCTCTCTCTCTCTCTCTCTCTCTCTCTCTCTCTTTCTCTCCCTCCTATCTTTTCTTTTATCTCCTCTATCTCTCTCTCTCTCTCTCTCTCTCTCTCTCTCTCTCTCTCTCTCTCTCTCTCTCTCTCTCTCCTTCTCCCTGTCTCGCTCTATTTGCTCTATAAAATCAAACTGATTAATATGTGGGTACATTTTCTCCTTCACAAATTCAGATCGAAACCAAAGACACAAGTCGGTCTTGACTCTTACCTTCTTATGTTCACACCATACGTTTAAAATCTCTCTCTTGTCAAACGTGAATTAAAAATAATGAAAAAGAAGGCAGAAAGGCTCAAGTTTTATGGTTGGCTTTACAGGGGCGATGTTGTATTATGCTTATGAAAGATCGCTGCCTAGATTAATCTTTCGACGTCTTGCAATGTAGATTTTATTTGATTCGGGGATTCGCGTAGCAATCGACAAGAGGACGAGCGCTCGATTCGCTGGGTCCTCTTAACTTTAACTATGGTGTGGATTTCCAAAGTTTACTGCGTGCGGTATTCTTTTACGCCGCGGCGCATTACGCTATGGGTTTGTTAACCAAAGACAACTTGTGTAAGGCATATAGGCTTCGCCCGATCCACACGGAGCACCTTAGGTATAGTTTTTTTTTCTCTCATTTTGTTATGACTTAGTATAGGGCAAAGCTATGATTGAACAGTGATGCAAATTCCCTTAACGGAGTCGCCGTTTTCACACAAAAAAAAACTCTATTGAGGAATGAACATGTGTTTTTCAAAGCCGACGCGCAATAAGCTAATGGATTTTGTTACTCAAAAAGAACTTTTATTACATGCTTTACCGTCCAATCGACAATAGCGTGTGACATAATCACGCCCAAATCTGATCGCTCATTGGCTCCGTGTGTCCGGGATAGGGCTTTGATAGGGCCAGATCTCAGATTTTGTTATTTGCTAACTATCGTCTTCACTTTGGCTAGAGACCGCTTTGTCGCAAAGATTTTACTTAGGAATGAAAAAAAAAGTGTTTTTCGAAGCTGAACTGTCTCAGGTCTCCAGCTATGTCTGTGATAGACGCAAATCCCCCTGTTCATCTGAGGCAGCAGCTGTTTGGATAAGCCCAAGCTCAACACTGTAACAAAGGAATGACGATTGCTGGCGGTAGCGAGTCTTGACAACTCAGGGCGTAAAACTCCACTAATTGTTTCTTATCTCTTAAAAGGTTTTGGTTTTTGTTTTGGCACAGTCGTGTAAAAACCTTTTTGGAATATGAAATTGAAAAACAAAGCTAGAGCGAGATAAAATCAGACGAACCTGTTAGGGACAATTAAAAAAAAATCGTCTCGACGACTCAATGTAAACGTGGTACCTTTATCTGAACGAAAATATCGATATTAATAAATTGTAGCAAGCATCGTATGGAAATTTAAAAAAAAACAACATAAGAACTGCTTACCACTCTTCTTTATTATGTCTCTGTCTCTCTGAATCTCTTTCCCCCAATCCCCCCGGTGTTTTAGACCATCTGTCTATCTCTTTTATTTCTCCTATCTTTCTCAATTTTTGTCTGTTTTAAAGTTTCCAACTCCACCTCCTATTCCCATTTTACTCAGTGCAGTGTTCCCCATCTCTTCTTTTTCTTGACTTCCATTCTCTCTCTCTCTCTCTCTCTCTCTCTCGCTCTCTCTTTCTCTTCTCTCTCTCTCTCTCTCTCTCTCTCTCTCTCTCTCTCTCTCTCTCTCTCTCTCTCTCTTCTCTCTCTCTCTCTCTCTCTCTCTCTCTCTTTCTCTCTCTCTCTCTCTCTCTCTCTCTCTCTCTCTCTCTCTCTCTCTCTCTCTCATTCTTTCTGTACCGTGTACTGTTCTAATTATCATTCTGTCTATTCATACGTTCCCCCAATTTCTCTTTTCTATTTCTCACACACTCGCGGTTTCAAGTTCTCTTGCTTTACTGCCTTTCTAGATTCCTCAGAATCGCCTGTGGCTATGCACTCTGCCTCCCAACCCAAACAGTCTGCATGTTGCCTCCTCTATCATTCTCAAGTGGATGCTATCTAGTCGAGATCTAAACCGTTGTTTCAACGTTCTCTTCTTGCTCCTAAAATTGTTTTTGGCGGTTGAATTTATCTCCACAATGATCACATACATTTTGAATTGAAGAAATGATTGAAAGCAGGAACAGTAGACACTATCGTAGAGAACACAGATATTGTAAATCCAGGAAGGGATTAGGATTAGGCGCCAGACAAATCTACCACTTCAATAAAAGACAAGCATGTGGTTTAATTGAAAGGCAACAGGTCGATAACAGCCATCTATCTATCTATCTATCTATCTATCTATCTATCTATCTATCTATCTATCTATCTATCTATCTATCTATCTATCTATCTATCTATCTATCTGTCTGTCTGTCTGTCTGTCTGTCTGTCTGTCTGTCTGTCTGTGATCTATCTGTTCTATCTATCTATCTATCTATCTATCTATCTATCTATCTATCTATCTTTCTAGGGTTCTACCGCCAGACACTTTATTTCACTAACTAGCATTACAAATAAACCGTGTGGAAGCCAAAACCTGGTCTTTGGGTATGGAAGATCACACATTAAATTTGCCTAGAGGTAAAATGCAAATGTTCCTTAGACCTCTTCGAAAGGTTTTTTTTTTTGTTTACTTCAGGGGCATAAAGAACTTCCTATCCAAGAGAGAAAACTAAACTTTCCTGCAGCAAATAATTATGTGACATAAAAATTACATGTCATTCAGCTTTTGCGGATATCTAGTTGAATTCAAAGTGCCACAACTGATGTTTTGAAATGCGGTGCATGAATTTTTCAAAGAAAATTTACTTAGAGGTTGGCTTTATATTATGTATGTTTCCTAATGTATTGTATGCACCTTGAATGTATGCATATCCCGCAGAGGCAAACATGTGTGACTGTTTTCACTGATAGTATAGACCCCTCTAAACACTTCTCACCACAACCACATTAAATTGCAGCTCGACGAGACAATGTTGACACAGTGAGAGCTAAAGTCAGGAATCTATCACAAGTCATAGAAGAGGATAAAAAACTAGATAGATTATCAATTCCGTCCTTTAAACAGTCATAGACATTTGATTTAAAAACGAAAAAAAAAAACCAGGAGCAGACAGTGAGTTCAGAAATATATCTAGGTCCAAGAATGGTAGTGCTTTATATGATATTCAGTTGCAGGATGTTCCACGCATTGCCGTCCTGATAGATTGCTTTTATCTGCAAGTCAATCCGGAGGTCGCCAGCCTAATTTCCATTACATTTTCCTGGCTGCGTCTCTCTGGTCCCGGTGGAATAGCGAAAAGCTCGCTTCGATTCCTACACTAACGAAGTTAACAATTTTGCGGTTTTGTAGCTAAGTCCCTACATGGTAATATGTTTATCCCAAAGGTATGCAACTAGCAGGGTTATGTCCGTACGAATATCCACACAGTATTATTACATTCATCCGTCGCCTATACAGACAAGCATTTAGGTTAATTGCATCACGAGATTATTATAGTTTCATATGCTTACATAATCTTTTTGAACGATGCTCTTGTTTTGCGTTCGTTTAATTTCAGCAGTATACTGTCAGATGTTAACAATTTATTATGTAGGGCAAAGGGAAATAGTATATAATTATATCTATATAAATATATATATGACAAAGTAAAACACTATCTATATAATGTTTCCCTTTCATTAAAGATCCATCCGGTTACCTATGAAAATATTAATGACATTCACTCAAAGTCGACGATTTTCACATAGTATCATCGCAGAGTATTTCTAACATGTACAAACCCACACCACTCCTGTATATTAAGTTAACTTCTAATGGTAATAAATGGTGAGGGTTGTTCCGGCCAGTAATGGTGTTTTAATACCTCGTGTCCGGAGATACCCAGACCACTGACTAAGCCTGGACTGAAACCCGAGCCCCGACATCCATGCGGCTTACACGCGTCACGACAGGCCACGTGATACTGGCGATCTTACGCCGGATTGATTTGTGTGTGCCCTATGAGACCGACAGTCAATACAAATACGTGGCCAGTTTACAGTGGTGGTATCCACTTTAACATATATATAAATATGGTCAGTCTAATACGATTCGATCGGGAAAAATATCCTAAAAACAATACAAAACATATCAATGCATCTCCCTAAAACAGTTCCTTGAGGTAGCTCTACGCTTATAATGTTTACGGAAATAACACTATGAAACAAAATTGCTCCAAGATAATATTACTATGAAGTAGAAGGAAGACACTTAATGTAGGAAACCTATGTTCAAAAATAGGCAATCACGGAAAACATGGTTACACAAATAGATACCGCTTTTTTTAAAAATTGCCATTTCTGGTTTACAAATAAAACTGAGTATTTCGTCATGGGTAGGACATTCTTCAATGTGTATTCTGTTAACTGCTTTGATTCTTAGATAAAATCGCAATTTAATGTCGCAAGACAAAAATAAAACCCTGCCAAAAGTGTCGATTTCGAGGATTGCTACATTGCACGTGATGTTACTATGGTTACGAATAAGAAAGCTAAGCGAATTGTATTGATCATGAAATTTGAGTATTGGCAGTGTCCAGCTTTTGTCAACGAAAAAGAGTGAATAATTGGTCCTTAGTAACAGAGTCAGACTATGATCGGACGGTCTTTAAGCTTATGACAAATGAGAAATGCCTATGATTATTTCTGCTATATGAATTAAAGCCCGTGAAAATGCCACTGTACAGCGTTTAGATATCGCCTTATCAGGGATAAAATTCCTTTCAGTTTTTTTTGCGGTTTTGGAAATCAAGAATACCAAAATTATAACACATAGCATAGTTGTATGAGCTTTAGTGATTAGCAGATAAGATAATATCGCTATCTGTCCGTATTTAATATTTTTTCTATAATTCTTCAATATTAAACCCGTCAACAACTGGATATATATACGCTTACAATTTATCATTGTTTTTGTTTTCTTTTGTTATTGTTTTTTGTTTGTTTTTTGTTTTGTTTATTATAAACATATGTTAACTTCAAAATTTGTTCAATACTAAACTCATTCACTGAATGCAAAGGAAAATACAAAAATTGCAGTGCCAAAAATACGAAGTGCTTGCTCCAAAACTCCAATTTTATTCTGTTATTTAGAACAGCTTAACAAGTTTTCTGATTTTGGAACTAATTCCAGAGTGGGCTGTGTTTCCGATTAACTGTTGTCGAGACTGCTGTATCTTGTTATGTCGGCGCCACTTGTCGCGGTACCTGCAATATTGGTTGTTTTTTTCTCCAAGCAGACTCAGAAGGCGCCAGACATTTCGTGGTTTTTTCCTGTCGCAACGAAGAAAATTGGGCGAGCGGCGGAGGCGGTTACAATTTATTGTTTCTTCGAATTCTTACCTTTAATATTATATTGCGTCGCGCAATCAAAAAAAAAAAAAACAGAATGGGAAAAAACTAATGAAATAAAGTTCTACAGACCACGCACCTCAGTATGAATTTAACAAAATTACAATGAATTTCAGCATTCCTTCGCCCTGACTTTGACATTTATTTTAGTAAATTAGAGAAAAAAATGTAATTTTTTACCAAGCACATTTTATGGCTCAGTAATTGAACAATAAACGTGTATGGTTTCGTTAATCACAGAAAGAACAGAGCCTTTATGCGGTTTTTATACGAATGAAGCAATGCCCCATAATAAATTAATGAATAATGTAAGAGGAGGAGTCGGATTTCTGCTGAGGTTGGATAAGTTAGTAGATTAAGAAGAACATAGCGCGGCAGATGTATAGATACCGACAGGCAGCTATGTTTTTCTAAAGGAGGAGGAAAGAGAGAGGTAGATAGAGGTAGATATTACGATTATCTCCATATATTTACCTATCTATATATTAAAACATAGATGGGTAGATAGACAGACAGACGTATCAGTGCATTGTAAAAAGATGGAAAGATAGGATTAATGTATATAGATATATAGAGAGAGGAATGAGAGGGAGAGGGATAGAGAGATAGAGAGAGAGAAACATACCGAGAGAGGAGTACCAAGTAAACAGAGAGTGGGTACAACTAGACATATACAGAGTGAGTGGGGGTTAGAGAGAGAGAGAGAGAGAGAGAGAGAGAGAGAGAGAGACAGAGACAGAGAGACAGAGACAGGGAGAAAGAGGGATATAGAGAAAGAGGAAGCGGGTGAACGGAGGAAAAAGTGCCAATGTTATGCAAGTGAAAATCATATATGGCGAATTTTGCAGATGAAAGATAAAATGAAGAGAAAGAGGATGAGAGGAGAGGGGGTGGGGAGGGGAAAGAGAATAATAAAATTTCATTAATTATATCAATAGGGTATAAATATATATTATGTATCTAACGGGTTGTTTTATCGATAAAAGTTGACTAATTCTATGCTCTAAAGTGGCCCAAATTTTTCATTTTTATTTTTATCATGTAGCTTCGCAATTTACTTTGGGTGATTAATATTCTACATGGTTCTTTACACAAAATTAGTTTAAAAAAAACGAACCCTTCGAGTATTTTTATAATTTATTCAAAGCATTCAATAAATTATGATAAATAAACTGAGTAAAGTAAGATATCATCTCCTTTAAAATGGCAGGCTATATTTTCGATCTCATCATCAAACTGCCCAACATTTTTGTGCTGTTTACAAAAACATGCCAGCCTTGGATGCAGATATTCGAATACATTGTTTGGCATTACAGTGGATATGAACGTGAGATTAGCGCGCATGTAAGACAGCGATTATTGTTGAAACAGTCTTGTTTCAGAAACTGAGCCAGCTATGGTTTCCTTGAATGAAGACACGCACAGAAAAGCTTAGACAAAGTGGGCACGTTAGGGGATCTAACTATCAGCCAGCAGAGCAAAACTTGAACCAAGCTGATCGATCAGAGCTGAAGTAGTGCCTAAAAGTTTTAATGCTGGTATGTTTTCATCTTCTATTTTTTTTATTGAACACCCGCGAGCCGTGGCGTTGTTTATGATGAAACAGTTATTAATTAAAGAAATCTACATAGGAACTTATAGCTTACTCTGTTACACGTGCAATGGAATTGACGAACCAGCGGATAAATTGGAAATAGTGTAGTGTATGGTATAGTTCGATGTGGATAAACAGCGTGGGATTGGGAGGAAATTGACTTGTGGCATAGGGGAAATGAGACAGGCAGCAACAACAAATAATAGAGGAAGAGAAGAGAGAGAGAGAGAGAGAGAGAGAGAGAGACAGAATGGGAGAATCGGAAGAGAGAAGAGAGAGAAAAATAAAGAATGGGAGAGTTGAAAGATAGATAGATAGATAGATAGATAGATAGATAGATAGATAGATAGATAGATAGATAGATAGATAGATAGATAGATAGATAGATAGATAGATAGATATATAGATAGATAGATAGAAAGATAGATAGATAGATAGATAGATAGATAGATAGATAGATAGATAGATAGATAGATAGATAGATAGATAGATAGATAGATAGATAGATAGATAGATAGATAGATAGATAGATAAATACGATAGATAGATTGATTGGTTGGTGGAGAGATACAGAGCGGTGATGGCAATAGATATATTGAAAATGAAACAGAAATACGGACAAAGAAACAGACAGGGAGAAAGAAAGAGAGACAAATAAACATAGCCAACGAAAGAGACACACAGAGAGAGAATTTATCATATACATGTGTAGGCAAATGTAAACAAAGCTGCTGTATGTGGGGCGGATCCTGCCATTGTTTCTTTGATGTGTGGATTGCAGTCAGGCCCATTAGTTCCAGACATTAAACCCAGAGACCCCTGGCCTAGCGCCTAGGTTAATCCCCCGTTACGGCCTCAGCCACGGAGCCTTCTACTGTGACATAGGCGGGTAAGAACAACGTGTGGGTAAGCCTACCACTCGTCTTAAGGTATAAAACATAGAAGGTTTACGACGAGTTGTAAGCTACCGCGACGTTGTACTTGCGATTCATTGAGCATGCAAAACTCGTTACCTTTTTAACGTCGGACCCAAACCATGGAATTCAGTTGCACAAGAATTACAATATGTTCGAACGTCAGATAGGGGGGGTTCATTCTGATATCGGAAGAATGTTCGCATTTCTTGTTATCTTTTATAGACGGGTTTAACATTTTTGCCAAAAAACTTTTATTGCTTTCCACATATCCCCCATTTCGTAGGTATACAATACTATACAGGTCCGCCCTCGAACAAGAATCAGCCACCCTTGACTCGGGCCCAGGTCTGTTGTCAAATTCGGTTATTCTGCTTAAGTGAACTCGTCCGCCGACTTAATGACCCAATTTTTCAGCAATATTGTGCGTGATAATTAATTATGCCAACTTCAAACGTTAGGTTGTCTTTTTCTATAACAAAAAAAAAAGAAAGTTATGCGCTTACATGATAAATCACCCGCCTTGAATGGTTATCTGTTAAGAGTCAGTGTATCTTAGAACCGAAAAGTTCGACATTTTGGTAGCGACAGATTTATGTACATATTAATCCGTGTTACATTGATTTTATTGATTTGACAGAAAGGAATACGTTCATGGCATTCGCTAAAAAGAGATTTATACGCATTTCTCAAGAAGCATACGTGAATCTTCTTTTTACACTTGATTTTTGTAATAAAGCTATACCATCGTCCAATTAGCTCGGCAGATGAATTAAAAGCCTATAGAATTTTGGTCTGTACATAAACCTAAAGGATTAGTGGTGGACGCATTGGTTGAAATCACATATTGAAGGAAAACAAGCGAATCAGCTTTATTGACAGCCATCATTTAAATGGTTCTATGTATTTCATAATGTAAGAACATGATTTCTTCAATACACGACTTGAAAAGAAAATACTAGTAACCTTTTCAAAAATACATTAAGCAAAATTTATATCTTTTAATTTGTGTCAGTAGTTTTTGAAAATTTGACTGTGTACTGAATAGCGGACATCGATTTTTTTGTAAGGATCTTTTAAAAGTTTCCGTTTCTTTTTCCTCTTCTTTTTTT